>CAOJBK010840175.1:0-10913 GCA_948294925.1 Codiaeum variegatum | reverse complement strand
GAAAGAAAATAAACCAAAGAAATAATGATGAACTCTAGTTTAATCCTTGAATTCCAATGACAATATTGTTTAATCTTGCCTCCAGTTGTGTTTCTCCACCTCTAATTGATCCTTGATCTGCAAACTCTTGGTTCTTAGCGGCTATGAGTGAACCCTAGACCTAAACATCCAAGACATAGCCTCTAAGGGAGAGAGCCTCCAAAACCCCTTTCTCTGATATAAATTATTTCCTTTTATAGTTCTTTAAGGCTCATTATGGTTTATATAGGTGCAAGCACGGATTGGCCAATTTATGCCACGCCAGCATAAGTTAAATTGGTACCCAAAATCAGATGTCTGAATTGTGATCAAATTTGAGATATCTAGATGAAGGAATTAGATTTTTTGGTCTTCTTAAAATTTTTAGATATATCTCTTATCTTTCCAATGGTACCTGAATTGCCTCAATCGGAGTTTTGTAGCCCGTGTTATGATTAAAATACCGAGAAAGGGTCAAACCAGCCAGAATTTGGCAAATTGGACAGTAAGCTCCCACGGTCAGCTGGCACGGCCATTCCAGCTGACCATGGGAAGCTACTATTTCTCTATTTTGGCTGAAATGGGAATTGGTGGCTGCCACGGGCCGTGCCAATGGCATTGGGACCTTTTTCGCTCCGTTTTCGTGCATTTTCTTCGTCTTTCGAGCCCGAAACTTGAAGTAGTTCCTCCGTGCTCCAGAATTCAAATTAATTACTTTGAAATGGCTGAAAATAATATAACAAACACATTAAATTCAATTTAACAAGTAAAATCATCAAGAACATGAGAGAAAATAATCTATAATTTGCTAGTTATCAGAAGACCTAAGTATCTATCATCATTTTTCATCTCTTCCATGCTAAGTAAGGAAGTGATATGCTTTCTCCATTCAAGAAGGGAGTTTTTAGAGAATTTAATAGTACTTTCATTTTATTGACACAAATAATAGAGTCCTATTCAAATCTTTTAAAGGTATATCCATCAAAGTGTGAATTTCATTTTCTATAACTTTCCCAAAAAGAATTGCATCATCAATAAACAAAATGTGGGTGAGAGTTAGGCTACATCTATTCATCTTATAACCATCGATGATACCTTTCTACAAAGGATTATCTAGTAAGTATGAGAGGCCATTCATGTCCAAAATGAACAAGTAAAAGGACAAAGGGTCCCCTTGCTTGATCCGAGAAGATGGAGAGAAAGTTTGATTTGTTAATCCATTAACAATGACATCACATTCAATAGTTATCAAACATGCTTGGATCCATTCAATGAATTGAGCATCAAACCCCATTCTTCTCAGAATAGTTATGACATACCTCCATTTCAATTTATCAAAAGCCTTGTACAAGTCCAATTTAATAGCAAAATGAAAAGCCTTTTTTTGATGTTGATTTATTGAAGCTATCAAAAACTTCATGTGCAATCAGTATGTTATTATGCGTAGTTCCTTTTGAAATAAAAGTTGCCTAAGCTTGGTGAATGATATCATTTAAAAAAGACTTAAGCCTCATAACAAATATCTTAGAAATGACTTTATAGATGAATGACCAGAGGCTTATTAGCCTGAAATCAGTTACCTATCTGGAGAGCTCCTTTTTAGAATTAGACAAATATATGACTAATTGAAGTAGGGAGGCATATATTTTGAAGTAAAGAAGTGTTGCAAAACATTATTTCCCAGTTTTTTTTATATAAAAGGCTCCATTTTATCCATCTGGCATAGAAGCAAGATAGATTTTTTGGCTTCATCTGCAGAGATAGGGAGAGTTAGAAAAGCATTAATCTCATCATTTATGTAGTTAGGAATATACTCAATATCTTGACTAGTGCCATTAGCAATATTATTTGGGAACAAACACCCAATCCCCCTGCCCCCACACACACACATCCTCGATTTAGTTCTCTGTGAGCTTGTGAATGTTTCTCTCTACTGTGCATTTCCTTGTCCTTATTTCTACAAAACTCTTCTTTCTTTCACTATAATCTCTCTATTTTCTCTCCTTTCTCTCTCATGATTTGTTTTCTACTCTTCATTTATTTCTTTTTTACCTATTGTATTTAAGATGAAGAATGTCCAAGGGGAAGGTAGCAGTAAAAGAACAGAGGAATAGGATATTTAAGATATTAATTGGGCAATTTATTTCTTTTTTACCTATTGTATTTAATATGAAGAATGTCCAAGGGGAAGGTAACAGTAAAAGAACAGAGGAATAGGATATTTAAGATATTAATTGGGCAATCTGCTCTCTGGAACTAAAATCAAATGATCAGAATGCAGTTAATGTCTCAAATGCTATTCTAGTCAGGAAGCTTTTGGATGAGTCAATCTTGAGCCCTAATTTTGTCAATTCTAAAATGATTAATGCTTGGAATTTCAAAGAAGATTTTGGGATCTCAAAGCTTAAGAACCCAAACACCTTTAAATTTTCCTTCAATAGAGAAAAAGATAAAATAAAGGTGATAGAAGGCAAGTCGTGGAATGTCCAGAAGAGACTTATGATTCTCACTAAGTGGCCTCCAAATAAAATAGGGGAGGAGCTAACATTCAACATAGAAAGCTTCTGGATTCATGTTAATGGTTTACCATTAGACCAACTTTCTTCAAAAAATGCTAAATTGATTGGTCATAACATTTTTGTTGGCTTCATATAATCTGATGGTGCTATTGATTATAAAGGTAGATGGAGGTCGTTTCTCGCCTCAAAGTCCTTGTTGATGTTGGGAAACCACTACCCATGGGATTCAGAAGCATTAGAAAAGGTAAAGAGAAGTGGGTTCCATTTCAATATTAAAGGCTTCCTAGTTATTATCACAAATGTAGAATTCTTAATCACATAATAAAAGCATGTCCAAATTTTCCAAATACGAGCTATACTGAGTTGTTGGGGAAAAATGAGTACTGGTATGGGCCTTGGTTGTAGGTGAATCTCAAAGATGATCCATTTAGAGAAAAAAAGGAGTTAGAAGCTATGTATAATTTAACAAAAGCTGAAGCCATTGAAGCAATGGAGGAAACATGAGCTATGGTGAAGACAGTGGTGCATAGAAGGAACATCCATCTAAGGCAAGAGGTGTTGGGCTTAAATTCTCTCATGTCCAATTAAAAACATTAAGAAATAGTAGGAGAGAGGAATGTTGGCATCCAATAACAGTTTCCTATAGAAGCAAGTATGGGAAGCAGTGCTTTGGTAGTGGAAAAATGAGATATTATGGAAACTAATACAGTGAAAAACCTCTCTTCTCTAACTATTAGAGGGACAAGTATAAAAAAACACCCCATTGAACAAACAATTCTAGTGCTAAATCAAAGGGAACAAAGTCAGATCAATGAGCTAATAAGAACTGAGGTCTTTAAGGGAATGTCAAGTGAGCAAAAGGGAAGGGAGGATCTGGTAGTTCATACTGAGCATAAGAAAGGAACTAATTATAGAGATCCATCTAGCATGGGAGGTCAAATGGACACATGTAAAAACATAGATATCTACAGAGAACAAGGAAAAAGGCTAACTCTAAGTCTGGGCCTTAATTCTATGAAAACCTCTGATGCTCTGTCAAATATTATTGAAGAAGAAGGCAAAGGAAAAAATTTAGGCTTATTGCCAGAAGCCTTATTAGGGTAACCCAAAAATGGGGATGAGAAGGGAAGGCCCAAAGGAATTGTAAGATTTAAATCACTAGCTAGACCAACTCTCACCTTAAAGGAGTTCTCAATGAAAGTCAATCAAAAGTAGAGACTGAAAGAAGCGTTACCTGGAAGTGATGATACAAGGAAGAATGAAA
The DNA here is from genome assembly GCA_948294925.1 of Codiaeum variegatum. Lineage (NCBI taxonomy): Eukaryota > Viridiplantae > Streptophyta > Magnoliopsida > Malpighiales > Euphorbiaceae > Codiaeum > Codiaeum variegatum. The sequence goes on along the minus strand of CAOJBK010840175.1, from coordinate 7,112 downwards.
GCTCCACCAAATCCAAGGGCACTAACAACTCGCCTAAAGCTGCCAATGATCCATGAATCTTATATGTTGGAACTATAAAGCCTTGGGAGTACCTTGACAGTTCAACATCTCAAGAAAATAAATTTACAGCATGATCCCTTTATAATCTTTCTCTCTGAGATAAAAAATAGAAAGGAGTATGTTGATAAAATAAGGGCAAAGCTTGATTTTGATCTTGTGGAAGCGGTTGGTAGGGCGTGATGTCTGGTGTTATTGTGAAAGGATTTTGTGGAGGTGAGAGTCATAAGAAGAAGTCAATTCTTCTTTCACACATTTTGTCGAAGAAAGGATGAAGGCTACTCCTAGTATCAGTGTTTCCTTTATAAGAATCCTTATAGAGAAATGAGGGAGCAAGTCTTTAAAGAATAGAAAAGTCTAAACCTAGGAGAGAATGCTAATTGGATTTGTGCTGGGGATTAGAATTCTATTCTCAACAATGAAGACAAACAAAGAGGCAGATAAGTCAATGCTTCTAACACTTCTCTATTAGCTTAATGGATTGATGAAATGGGGTTGATTGATACTGGCTGCACCAGACCAAGTTTTAATTTGTTTAACAAATAAGAAGAAAGGTATGAAATTTGGCAGAGACTTGACATGGTCTTGTTTAGCACATGTTCTAGAATCTAATTTGGTGCAGCTCTTATCATACATGGTAACTTAATGGGGTAAGACCAAACACCCTTAATCATTTAGTTAGAAGGACAAGTCGAAAAGTTTAGAAGGGGCTTTAGGTTTGAAAATAAATAGATGTTGCATGGTGCTTGGAAGTAGGCTCTTTGTGAAATATGAGGAAGAACAAGAACATTTGCAGATCTCGCTGAATTAAGAAAGAAATAATCTAGATGTTGTAAGGAACTCCAGAAATGGCATAGAGTTAACAATGGTAATAGTGCTTCAAGAATTAATGAAGCAATGCTGAGCTAGAAGTTATGTATTCTCATAATCACACACATTACAATAAGGAAAGAGAAAGGCAGATCAAGCTTAAGTCTCTTTGGGCAATGGAGGAAGCTTTTAGGAAGTAAAGGTCCATAAATTAATTTCTCAAATAAGGGAAAAAAATTCAAAGTTCTTTCATGTTACTGCCATTCAAAAGAAGCAAAGTTCTTATATTTATTATTTGAAAAATAGGTAGGGCTCAGTGATTCAATATGAAAAGGAGATACAGAAAGAGAATTAGGATTTTGAGGATGAAGATTAACTAATTGTATGTGGATCTAGTAGTGTCTTCTGTATGATTAACCTTGATTATAGTGATGTGGTGGATAGGTTAAGGATGAGAAAGAGCATATCCCACTAACAATTGCATCTTGACTAAGATTCAGTTTTCTTCACCTGATTTTTGTTGAACTGAAATTATTTTTACTGATTAAAACTTATTTTTGCTTATTAGAATTGATTCTTGCTTATTAAAACTGATTTTTACTGAATTTATTTTTACTGAATTGATTTTTACTAACTAAAACTTAATTTTACTAGTTATAATTGATTTAAAGGCTTTTTTTAAACTTATTTTTATTGATTAAAACTAATTTTTACTGAACTTATTATTGTTGAACTTATTTTTGCTAATTAAAACTTATTTTTACTTATTAAATCTTATTTTTACTAATTAAACTTAATTTTTACTAAATACTTTTTTTTATAGTGAAAAGAACAGAGCCAAAGCTTTCTTAACACATATTGTGAGATGCAATCCCCTTGTGTTTGATAATAAAGACTACAAAAAACAATTTGAGTAATAGAGTACTTTCCATAAGGTAAGTGAAGATGGTGTACTACCTAACCTCCCGACAAAAACACATTAGTGCAATGTACCAGATACAGTTCTTGATTAGTTTTTTTTTAGCAAGCTATTAGCAAAAAGAATTTCTTCTGTGATAGAGGTGATAGACCTTGGACCTAACAACTTTTGATCTCCTTAATTATAGATTGGATTGAACCTTGGACTGGGATTGATTGCACTAATGAACAAATGTGAGCTTATAGGGCCAGACCTTAAGCCTAACAAAGACCCTCTGATGCCTAAGTTAGATTAGATTGAACAATGCCTTAGGCTCTTAAGGACCCTTGGAACAGATTAGGGCTTTTGCAGTTCTAGGATATGTGTGAAGTACCTTGAAATGTGTGCCATAATAGGGTATTTATAGTATTTGTGAAATTTTCAAGGTGGACACTTGTCATTCTATTAGAATGCCATGTGTCATGATATAGTTAACTCATACAATGGTCCTTAAGTGAGGTTAGGACACTTGTCCAAGGGAATATTCACCTTATTATGTCCATGAATCCCATGTCCAGAGATGCTCTTCAGCATGATATGTACCGAAGAGCCCTTATTGAGATACTAAGCTTGGGCTTTGTTGTTTCTTAGGCCTTCTTGGGTCGTCTTTCCACGACTATAGGCTTTGGACCTTTCGTAGTCCAACTAGAATTGCATCAAGAGGTTTGTCCTAGTATTAAAAATTAACTTACACTAGGCCAAAACATATGGTTATAAGTGAGTAAAGTCAACTCATAAGCTACTAGGGATCGACTCACAATCAACTAGAAGAAAATCGAGTCGAGATCGAGTTATATTTTAGTTGCCAATCAAGCTCGAGCATTTATACTTGGCTTGACAGAATTGCGAATCTAAGCAAGCACATGTATCTTTATCATTTGCATCCTTTATATATCATCAATTATATCAAGTCAAGTTTGAGTTTGCTTGAAAAATATAAATAATCGAGTTTGGTGGTGCTTGGTACTGTATTAATTTAGTAAAACTCTATTAATTTATTCTGATTTAAACTCAAATTCTACTCAATTATGAATGATTTCATTAAGTTTCTCGAGCCCAGGCTCAAGTTTAAGCTATTTAATACTTAATTCAAACTTGAGATCATATTTTCAGAATAGAGCTTGTGCTCGAGTATCTCAAAGCTAGACTCAACTCATCTCATTTAAACTCTTATCAGGATGTATAGGTTCATTCTTGAGCCTAGAAGAACTACTTTAGCATATTGGATTTGACCTTATCCTGAGCTATAGTCTTTAATTATTTTATTATAACTATTATAACCAAATAAAAATCATTTAACAATAGAAAAAATCATATGTTTTATTATAATAAAATTGTCATCTTTCAAATATTAGATAACCTTTAAAAACTTCTTAATTATGCAATGATCTTTGTGACAATTCTACTACGGCATGTGTAGGCAACATACTACTTTTGCTGCATAGAGAGTAGGAAGTTCTTTGTGCCATCATCATCTGGAGCCAATTTTAACTATAATATATTTGAAAATGCATGAAAAATAGGATGTGTAAATTAAAAAGTTTTAAAATTTATAATATATTTAAAATCTAGATATATTATTGTGATAAAAAATATAGTTTTGCTTTCAATTGAGATCTCTCCTGTATAGTACTTTTCGGCATTTACGCAGTACACGTCTAGATGACGCTATGTGTACGTTGTACTTTTTCAACTAATCAGATTAAAAACTAATTTGGAAATTTTAAATAAAGAAATCATCAATCAATTAATCTAGTTTGTTGGAAAAGTACAACGTACACATTACAGTCATCTAAATGTGTTGCATAATGCGAGAATTAATGTACTAGAGAGGATCCTAATCTTTTTGCGTTAATAATAAATGCATATACAACTTGAATTATAAAATTAAATTTAAATTATTTGTTTTGAACAATAGAGCTATATATCAAACTAAGGAAAATGTATTTCTTATTAATAGAAGATAACAACAATAAACTAAGATACAAACTGACGAATACTATCAAGCATATGTGCTCATAGAAAGGTAAGGATTATATTCCTAAAAACTTGTATAATAAACCACCAACATAGTAAGTAGAAGCAATAGTTTTGTTGGATGTTAAATTTGGAGGGGCAAAAAGGCACACGATATGAGTGCTTGCTAATTAGTGTTATGGCCAATCTTTCAATAATTGTCCTTAAAAAAAGATCCTTTGCAATGGGGAAGAGTCTTTTAAGGGGGGTAGACCTATTCTTTCCAAATTTAGAGAAACCCATTTGGGTAGGACTTATGGTGTCACTGTATGATTGGTCATCTACATGAAAACTATGCCTTGTTCGTACTATTGATATATAATCACCAAAAGCTTGTTCACAAGTGTACAACTTGTAAAGTTTTGAGGGGGGGTAGGTACACGTGTCACTCATGGAAGGGCATGCACTATTTTGATCATATGCATCTCAGTTAAAGTTTTTTTTTTTTTTTTATTAACTGGTTAACTCATCAAGTAAATTAGTACTATACCCGTTTTAAAATATTTCTTTTATAGTAAATTTATAGTTTAAAGTCAAATATTTTTAATCATAAAATTTTTAAAAATATATAATATTATAAATAACATTATAAAGTTTTCTTTAAAATAATTCTTACAAAACTATGGAGGTTAAATATGATAGATTTAAAAACTCTAATAAATTTATTTAAATCCATAAAATTTATAACTCAGATTTTTCTTTTACTTTTTTTAAAACAAAATAATCAAACTTTATTTAAAACAAAGTAATCTTATTTTGATATACCAATAAAAAAATAGCATGTAATTAATAAAATTAAAAGATAAATTAAGTTAATTTGTAATAGCATGATACACAATAAAAAAAATATTAATATAACACGATATAACATTTTAAATGTGTATACTTAAAAAATTTACTAAAAAATAATTAAATTCGCAAAAATCTACCTAAATATTTGATTTCTTTAGCAAAAGATTGATTTTTTAGTAATTGCGAAATGTTTTCTATTTTTCGTTAATACATATATGTATTTTACGCAAAAAAAAGTCATATTTTTGCGAAATTAAAACATTTTTCATGATAAAGATCAATTGTGAAAAAATGATTTAATTTACAAAATAAATATTAATCATAATTTAATTGTTTGTAAAAAAATAATTTTTTTGCAATTACGAAAATTTAAAAAGTTTTCATTAATGTGTGAACTTTTTAGTAAATATGTGTTTTGCACAAAAAAATTCATATTTTTGCAAAATTGAAATAATTTTTGCAATAAAAATAAATTGTGAAAAAATGTTTTAATTTTCAAAAAAAAATATAAAATGCATTGTAATTTTTTGCAAAAGCTCTATTTTTTCGCAATTACCACAATTTTTTTAAAAAAATTGTTTCTTTAATTCATGAGTTTTTTTCTATAAATATGTGTTTAGTACAAGTAGACTAGTAAGTGGAAATGTGTTAAAATTAACTTGTATAAAAATAATTTGATTATACTAAATCAAACATCCACTTTCTTTTAGACACTTTACAACAAGATATGACTTGTGACTTAACATCATTTGTCTGATTGATGTTTGTTTTCAAATGGACTGCTTAGCATTTTTCATCAACTTTAATCTAGACTAACTTCATCATCATTCTAACAAATGGGCCTTACACATTGATCCCATTATCTAGGGATGAGCAAAATCAAACCGACCTCAAATTATCAATTCAATTCCGTTTGTTCTTTTATACATTTCATTTTAATTTTTAGAAACTAAACTTATTTCAGTTCTATTCTTTTTGGACGGAAGAAACTTTGGTTCAAACCGAACCTAACCGAATAAGTATTATTATATAATAAATTTAATATTATATATAATTTTTTAAAAATTATTTGAATAAGTTACTAATATTTATATTATATTTATATTTAATATCTTAACAATTCCATAAATAATAATATTTAGGCATAATTTGTATAATATTTATTAAGATATGATATCATTATATTAAAAAAAATAGTATAATGATATTAGGGTCTACATTATCCTTAAATAATTCAACATCACCATCTTCATTTTTATATTAATATAAACAAATTTTATGGGTGGATTAAAGTCTATGAGATCATACTAAGGTAGACTCATAAGTAAGTAAAATACTCATTGCATAAAAATAATTAGATTGTGGTAAGTAGTCCAACACCTACTTTCTTATAATCACTTTATAAATCTTATCATTTTCAATGTGAGATTTATTTCCCAATACAACCATTCAAGTGCAATCTGACATGGTCTCTAACTTAACTTCAATTATTCAATTGATATTTTTTCAAATAGATTGCCTAGCCTTTTTCTTCAATTTTACATATTGTCATCATCATCAGACTAATAAAAGGGTTGAAATATAGATCCCAATATCCAGGCTGTTTAAATTTTTAAATTCTAAAACTTTAAACCTTAAATACTAAAATTCTAAATTCTAAACCTTAAATGTGAGCGTTAAATACAAATCTAACATTAAGTTTTTTGCATTTTTGTTGACAAAGATCGAGCAAAATTTACAATTAAAGTTCGAGTTTGAAATATGAAAAATAAAGTTATTTAGAACTAGATGGAGTAATATAATACTTTAGTTAAAATGTGGCTAAAAATTTAAATTATGAGACAAATTTTTTTTCAGCTAAATCAAATGTGAACTATAATAATTTTTTATATTTGATGCCTTCTAAGGTCATCATAAAAAAGTAATTGCTACTATTTTTTCCATTTATATATTCATAAAAAAAATAATTTAATAAATTTATTTTCAAATAGGAATCTACCATATATATAGTCTTAATTTTTTCATGAACACAAATTGAGAAAATTTAACAATTAAAATTCAATCTCGGAAAATTAAAGTAACATATATTTGGAAATAGTGGGGTAAGAAATAATAAAAAAATTTCTCAAACTCCTTAATTTCAGGACAATTTATTGAAAACATCTCTGCATAAAATTGAAAATTCAAATCCGGTTATGATTCTAGTGTAGCGCTAGAAGTCGTCTTGTGAAAATTTAAGCACTATATATAAAATTTTAATAAAAATAAAATTATTTTGTAAAAAACAATAACATCTACTCCAAAAAAAATTTATTCTTCCTACACTACAAAAAAATCTGTAATTACTGTCGCAATATTTGCGTCAGTAACTCGAGTTATTGACGCCGAACAGTGAAATACTGACGCAAAAATTGCGTCAGTATTTCCTCCGACAGTAAAAAAAAATACTGACGCGAAAAAATTACGTCAGTAATTATGA
>CAOJBK010840069.1:0-10547 GCA_948294925.1 Codiaeum variegatum | reverse complement strand
GACCTCTTAATTATAATTACCATACACTCAAATTCCTTCATTATGGATTTTCGATCCCAGCTAGGGTCATGGAAGAAGTCAAACCCTATGTGCTAGATCATATGACTTCTATCCGGTATGAGTTCTCGATAAACCAGTTCCAACTAGAAACTTTTTCTAGTTAATCTTATCTACCTTGGCCAAGGATTTGCATATCAAGAACAGCCAGAAGTCATAGGATTCCTTCTTTGGTTACCCAAGTTAATGAATCCTTTCTTGTTTAAACACTTATCCCAGCATACCACTAATTATGGCCACCACATGCCATATACCAATACATGACTAGCATCGGTGTGTAAGTAGTAACAAACCATAGCCACAAATATGCCAGATAACATGTCACCTTAAGTATAAGGATTATATGCACATTTAGATGATGCGATATTGACTGGTAGGTAATGACCCATGTATCCATCATATAACGTCATAGTTTAGTTAACTCATCTCATGAGTGCTCACATGTTGTCATGACATCACATGTCTATAGCATATGACTCACTACCTCCATACCAATAAGTATCTCATAGTTATCATGGATGACAACAGAGTTGATGGTCTTCCAGATTAATGGCATCCCTACCAATAATCCTATGACCATGAACAATCTTTAAAGTATCTGTTATAAGGGCAATTTGTCACTCATATTCTCAAACTCTTTGAGAATAGATTCACTACAGAATACTTAAGGGACATATATACGTTCAATGTAAGGAATTTTTTCACTTAAAGAACATATATACTAAAGCCAGTTAGGTTTTCATTTACATTCACATGCAGAGTGTAAGCTATAGGGCATATAGTCCTAACATAATTTACACCATTAAGACTTATCCCTCTTCTTAGGGTCTTTTGTAATTGGCCTCGGCCTCCTTCGGATTTCCTTATCCTGGAAAGCTGCGAATACCACCTCCGATTTGGCATTTAATGATGTGAATTTGGAAGGGTCGAACCTCTCCCCTTTGAGGTGTCTCTTTCTGTCTAGGATGGGGGTTTTGTCTAGTACCTGATTTTCCTATTCCTGAGGTGTCCTCCTTCCTCGCCATCTTATGGGACGATCCTCCTTCATCCAACCTTCTCTTCTTATAGAATCTGCTCTCTCTGAAAGTATCATCCTTCTTAATGCACTCCTATGCTATGGCCATGGCCTTATTTAGTGTCTTGGGACAGCTTTAGACTAATGATTTAAAGTAGTCATGATGAGTTATTCATTTCTATAGGGCTTCGACGACTCTGGGCTCATCAATGTCTGTCACTTTCAACATTTTCCAATTGAACCAAGCAATAAAGTCTCTCAATGACTCCTCAGGTCCTTGTTCTACCTACTCCAAGGCTCGTGTAGGCGTGGGGATTGGGATGCTCGCAGAGAACCTTTTCAGGAATAGGTTCACCATGCTCCAAAATGAGTCTATACTTTCTTCTGGTAGCCCATCATATCTCTTCACTACTGCTCCATCTAATGTACTCCTGAAAGCTAGACAAAGTGCATCTTCCCTAGTTGTTTGGAGTTCCACTAAATATTTGTACTTCAGCACGTGAGCTTTTGGGACCTGGCTACCATCATATTTTGCCATTTGAGGCTGTTTGAATTTTTTGGGCATCTAAAATTCATTAATTCTTTTAGTGAATGGGGATTTCAGGTTGAGGGTGAAATCTCTCATGTGGCTAGTTTTAGCACCGGCCATCTCTTCTACATATCTCCTCACTTCATCCCTCAAAACAACTCTCGACCCCTAATGACTTAAGGCCTCTTGATCCCCTTTTCTATGCTTATGCCTATGAGAGTGTCTTCGTCTACTCTCTGAGGCTCTGTGTGATCTACTCCTTCTATCATCATTCCTTCTACTATGCCTGGATTTACTCTCTGCAGGCCTGACAACCATTCCTTCCTTATTGTCCTCTCCCTCTCCTCGTTCCCCTTCTCGCTCTCTACCTCCTCCTGGAACTTCAATTTCTGACCTAACCCTACCTGTCCCTTCCAAGGGTCTTCTGGGTGGTAATTTTCTTGCCTCTACATTAGCGGGGGTGTTGAAATTTAGTCTTCTGCTTGCTCCAGGTGGGTTGTTGCCTATTTATATTGGTGGGTGAGGTGTTGGAGTTTGTTGTAATTGTGGGAGCAATGGGATAAGGTTTGTGACTATATTCTGCAAAGAAGTCACAAGCTCTAGGGTGGCAGGAGGTAATGTTGGCGGTGGAGTTGAGGTTGAGGCATAAGGTATTTGTGTTTGTCCAATGATGGTCTGGAGGGTTTGTAAGGAAGTAGCTAGATTGCTCCAAGCTGCCAGAGTGAGAGCTTGAGTATTTGCAAGTGTGTTGGGGGTTTAGGTTGTTCCAACAGGCTATGGTGGGCTATTATCTCCATTGTGGGTTTTATCATGGGTAGGTTCCATACTTAAAGAATTTTTTCAGTTTAAGTTAATATGAAAAAGAAGAAAGGACTATCAGTGTGACACTCCTCAAAGAAAGAAGAGAGAATATGAGAAGTTGGCGTTCCCACAGACGACGCCAATTGAAGAGGGAAGAGATGTCTCCAAGTGTTAGACCAAGTCTTCTGGTTGAACTAGAGATAACCTGCACTAGAAAATCGGTTAGAAGGAGCTAGACTGACGTCCTGCGAGGACCCTCCGACGCCCAAGTCAGTAAGAGAATTATGAAAAATGGATAGAACTCTCAAAGTACGAAGTGAGAGAACAGTTACCTTGTATAAGGTGCTCGTAGGGTACTTATAAGGAATGTGCTACTATACTTAGGACATGCGTCGGTTTTGAATAGACTTGAAAGTAACTCTGATGGGACTGTGATGTGACCGTGATGTGACCGGGGGTTAGTGAATGACAGAGACAACTATCTCTATATGAGTCCTGAACCCTGAGGTACAGGTCCTGACCTCCAAAGGTTGGGAACTAGTCTTTCATTAGGTTCCAAGAATGACTCATGATGAGCTTATATCAATTGGGTTCGGACTCTGGTGGTGGAAATCCGAACTATAGTAGTAGTGCCCCTATCAAATTGTATATATTAATTGAACAAGCAAAATTAGTCCAACTATGAAATGATAAAGATATCAGTTCAATTTTTTTGTCTGATTTTAAAAATGTTCAATTTTCTAAATATGAGATTTAAAAAATAAAAATAAAAACAACAATCCCAGTCCCCTCCACACCTTTCCTTCGGAAGTGGGTATTATAACGTCAAAAGTTTGTCATTTGGAGCCAAGAAAGCGCAACAATCAGATAAGAGGATGAAATCCTTTGTTTTTTTTTTCTTTTTTTGTCTAAATTGGCTTACTATATAAACACACCGTTTCACTTCCACTCCACACTCATCAACCAAGAGCCAAATTAGTGAACAATGGCTCCTTTCTATGTCTCCCTTACTCCATTACTCGCCACTTTATTCTTTTCTGTAATTCTTAATCCTCAAGCCTATGCTTCCCGTGGCGTTTCAACCCTTTCCTCCACTGCCGCCACGGCCGTGAACGATCCCTTTCCTAATGGAATTTGTGCTACGTCGGTCAGAATTTATGGCTACCAATGCCAAGAGTTTGTAGTACGTAATTAAATTAACCATTCAACTCTAATCAGTTATTCAATTTTACCAGAAATTGAAACAAATTTGAATTGGGTTTTCAGGTGAGAACCAAAGATGGATATATTCTTAGCTTGCAGAGAATACCAGAAGGTCGTCTTTCTGGCCCAGCTATTAATAGACCACCCGTTTTAATACAGCACGGTGTTCTTGTGGTATGTATAATCAACATCATTAATATGAATTTTAATTTTGATGATAACAGTCCCTTCTCTTCTCTTCTCATTTTAATTGTATTAACATGATGACATTGACTAGCTGGTGTTTTTGTCTACTATGGTAAGATGATGTCTGAATCTTATCCATATTAGAAATTTTTTTTTTTATTTATGAAAATGGCTAATTGAAAATGGTAAAAAAAAAAAATTGTGAAAGTCTGATACAGTCTTGACTTTAAATATTGACAAAAGCTTAGTGAGCAGTTCAATATTCAGATTAGGACTAAAATTGGTAAAGTTGTAAATGGTTATATTGAAAGAGTTGATCACATGGTTTGATGATCATTTTCTGTTGAAAAATGTAATTTAAAAAGAAAAGTTAATTATCATAAAAGGCTGAAGCTAACACATATAAAGGTTCAATCAAATGAAAAAGTTGTGGCTTAATTTACGCATTGGAAGGATCTTTGGAACATTACTATTGCTGCTTTAATGCTTCGCTCATTGTCAATATTTAGAGTCAGTTTCAAATTATTTGGAAACTCATCATCAATTTATGGTAAGTAATATTTGATTTATGATTTTTTAAAAAAAAATTAGTCTAAAGTCAGCCCTTATGTGATAGTAATGCCTAGTAAATTGATGATTATTATATATATATATATATATATATATATATATATATATATATATATATATATATATATATATAAAATGTTTATACGTATATATTTCATATTTGATTTTTTAGATATAAAAAAATAAAATTGATTTCAACATCAATTTATGAACTATTTTTTTAAAAAATAATTTACGACTTTTTTGACTTTGTCCTCTACTATTCTAATTTTACTTATATTATATTTAAAATTTAAATAATAAAATTTTTAAATAAATTTAAAATAGCCATTGATTATTAGAAAGTAATAATGTTTTGATTCATACATATGTAGAACTAATCAAATTAAAAATGAAGTATAAAACATTATATATTAAAGTGTGTGTTTGTATTTTTCCGACCTAGAATTATAAGTCTTAAAAATGGCAATATCAACACTAAAATTTTATTTTCCTTTTATTAATAATATGTTAAAATTGTAAAAGTAATACTGAAATGGATATTTTAAAATATTGAGACAATATTATTTCCAAAAAAAAAAAGACATTGTAAATTAAATTTTATTAAATTATAAATATTTTTTAAATTAAAAGACCCAAATTTCATGATTTTTTTCTTTCTTCTACTTGTTGGATAAATGCAAGCCATGCACTCTATTCGGTATAGTCCAATATTACAGCCAGCATAGCCTCACAAGTCACCGTATGTGATGCTAATTTCGTCTACTTCTGGGCTCAAAGTAATCACTTTTAATAAAACTATTGAAAATTTGTTAATATTGATATGGTGCAGGATGCAACAACATGGCTTTTGAATTCACCAGAGCAAAATTTACCAATGATTTTGGCTGATAAAGGCTTTGATGTGTGGATTGCTAACACTAGAGGCACCAGATTTAGCCGCCGTCATACCAGTCTTGGTGCCGATCAACCGGTACTCTTTCACCACTCCAATCAATATAATTAACACTAATACAAATTTTCAAGTCAAATAATTTCATTATTCAGTTTTATAAAGCAAGTTTAATTGAAATTTGTTGTTGTTAATTACTATATGACAGGAATTTTGGAATTGGTCATGGGATGAGTTAGTAGAGTATGATCTACCAGCTGTTTTTGATCATGTCTATGTCCACACTTACCAGAAGATACATTACATTGGCCATTCACTGGTAATTATTATAATTAATTACTTCCAAAATTATTAATTATTTTCATGTTATAAAATGAAGGCGAGCCTTGCGCAACGGTGGATGCACTGACTTTCTGTCCCCAGGTCTAAGGTTCGAGCTCTGGAAACGGCCTCTTGGCAGAAATGCAAAGGGAAGTCCGCGTACATATAGGGTCTCCTTCCTCTGAGCCCGCCTTAGCCTGAGAGCCTTCTGGCACTGGAGTCTGCCTTTTAATTTCATGTTATAAAATACTGTATATATTTTCAGGGAACTTTGATTGGATTAGCATCTTTCTCACAAGGATTACTAGCAGACAGAGTAAAATCAGCTGTATTGTTGAGTCCAGTTGCTTACTTGAGCCACATGAACACTGCACTTGGTGTTATTGCTGCTAAATCCTTTGTTGGTGAGGTATGTAATTATTTAATATTTGTTCATTTAAGGTCTCAAATCTTTATATTCTATATTTTTTTTTCTGCAGATCACTACACTATTCGGTTATGCAGAGTTCAATCCTAAAGGGTAATTACTTAAATTAAAATTCTTTGTTATAAAATAAATCAAAATGGAAATTGACAATGCCTATAATTTTTTTAACAGGAAGGAAGTAGACGCATTTCTCAAAGCTCTTTGTGTTTATCCTGGTGTTAACTGTTATGATTATTTAACTGCACTTACTGGTATAAATAAAATGCCTTATTACTTGGATTTAATTGAGTTTCCACATGTTAAAATTACTAATATTATATGCTGCACTTGTTCTGATTAAAGGCAAGAATTGCTGCCTCAATTCTTCCACAGTGGATCTCTTCCTAAAGAATGAACCTCAATCCACATCAACAAGGAACATGGTGCACTTAGCTCAAAGTAAGTTAATTAAACCTTTGAATTTTTTCCTTACAGATTAATCATAAAATTAATGTGCTTTTGCAGCTGTTAGAGATGGGGTGGTAGCAAAATTCAACTATGAAAATGAGAATTATAATATTCAGCATTATGGAGAACCAAGGCCTCCAATTTATAACTTAACAAAAATTGCAAATGACTTCCCAATCTTCATTAGCTATGGAGGCCAAGATGCACTTTCTGATGTTCGAGATGTTCAGCTGTTACTTGACAACTTGAAATTCCATGATGTTGATAAGATCACTGTGCAGTTCATTAAGGACTATGCTCATGCTGATTTCATTATGGGTTACAATGCCAAGGATATTGTCTACAATCAAATTTATTCTTTTCTCAAGCTTCAACACTAGCTTTATTTTATTTTTGAGGACAAATGGAGCCATTTATGCAATAAAACTACAATAAAACTGTAATGTGACTAGTATGATTATTTTGAGTATTGTTTGTCAAATGAAATCACATTATTATCCTTTTTCATTTAAAATATTTCTATTTCTTTAGAAAACTTTTGAGATTATATCAATACGATACAAATATAAATGATAATCATGTCTATGCTGCACTACTTGAACTGATCAAATTGAAAAATAAAGTTATAAATTATTAATTAAAAATTCAACCTTTTACAGTAATGATTACAATCAAGTTACAAAAGTCCCTTGTTGGTCTGTTAGGAGATTGCAAACTGTCACATTGTATTCTATAAACAATATTTGAGCTTTTCTAGATAAAAGCCCATCACTGCTTCCAATTATATATAGCTAGCTTACTTTCAAAGTAAAGCTTTGTTTCTGTCATCTTTAACCAACTGCATTTTGCTTTAAGGCAATCCAAACACTAGCTAAATATGTATTTTTCTTTCAACTTCATTAATGCGTATGGGTCTGGCCAACGCTGGATTAGAATCGCTCTGGTCAAGCTGGAACAAGCCTGCATAGAATAGACAGTGGTCAGGGATGACCGGACGCTGTGTCAGGCGATAACCCTCCGACTCTCAAGTCATAAACATGTTATATGCAGGAAAGCTCTCAAGAATGGAACTTAGTATATTATTTGGTTGTGAGGATAACATTATCTCGTTTGAGTTATTGAGAACTGTATTTATAGGGTGAAAACCCTGTTGAAGGGGACACGTGTCAGCTCCGGATACTTTGCAGTGTACCTATCCATGGGGCCAGCGACACCTGTCTGCTGTGGGACCTGAACCCCCGAAGGCCATAAGAGATAAGGCTTGTTGTGCGCCTAGGGTTCGAGAAGGACCAGGGTGTTACAGGGTTCGATCAGGATCCAAGTGTGTAGTTGGGGCCGAACTAGGTCAAGTTTGAGCGATATCAATTGTCCCCTTGAAGTGTTAGTACTCGAAGGCTTCGAAGCTCAAAGATGTGCTTAGTTGGAGCGCCTTGGGCTCAGAAATGGATGCCTCTAGCTCAGAGATGGATGCCTCGGGCTCGGAGATGGATATCTCAGGCTTGGAGATAGATGCCTCGGGCTCGAAGATGGATAGGTGCCTTGGGCTCGGAGATAGAGGTTTGTGATTGGACTGACGAAATGTTTCACTGCCCTGTCTGTGACCTTTCATCAAGCTTGGGTGGGACCGTTACACTTCCCCAAGTAACGTCGCTATTACTGCAGCCTTCCCCTACTCACTTCGTGGAGGGGCGCCTCCAGTAGTAATGATGAGCATTTAACTCTGCCCTTCCCTGTGCTTGCCACGTGTCAACCGTTTCCCTAAACTCTTAAATGCCTTCGGTTTTTACCTATAAAAACCCATCTGTGGTGACTTTTTTCAACACTTTCATCTCTTTGCTTACATTGCTATCACTCTACCAATTTTCTTGCTCACTTGCTTTCTTTTTGTTCTTTCTCTTCAAATTTTGCAATGGCACCTCCTAAAAAATAGTCCAAGAAACACTGGTTGGAGGTTGAGAAGCTTCAGAAGCAGAGTAAGGCTCGGGACACTGAGCCCTATATCAATGGTACCATCAGACCCCACATGAAGGACATCACACCCATGAAGTTCAAGTTTGGCGTCTTTCAAGAAAATGTGGACGCAATGGCTAGCAGTGTTCATATGGAGCTTCCTCCCCTAAATGCCAGGATATTTTCTACCACCACTGCAATAGAGCTGCCCAAGGGAGACCGCGAGTACGTGTGGTACTATGACCATCTGATAAGGGGTCTATTTCTTCCTCCAACACCATTCTTCTGCTGGTGCTTTGAATACTTCAAAGTGAACCCTATGATGTTGACTTCCAATTTATTAGAGGACTTGCACTGCTTCGAGGTGGTGTGCTCTGTCCTGGGGATCAATCACCTGAGCCCCAAAATGTTTCAGGCGTTCTTCAACTTGGCTTCATCCAGCGAGTCTTATATTTGGTGTTTCCAGAAGAAGCCACTACGGACCCTGTTCAGTGCAAAGGAGAACAAGGTGGATGACTGGAAGAACAAGTTCTTCTCAGTCCGGGTGATGAAGTTGATCAGGAAGGGACAAGTAGGCTTAGAGTTCCCTAGTGAGTACAGAGGCTTGCCGAGGGTGGAGAAGTTGGATAAGAACCTTACCCTCACGAATGCCCAGGGGATCCGGACCCTCGCTAGCTGTGGTCAATTGTTCAACTGAACCAAGATAATGAACTCGTTTTATCTTCGGGAGGTAGACGATCGTCATTCCCTGCCTCGTAATATACGATGTGTCTCTGGTAAGTGGCTTCACTTCATACCCCTTTATTTTATGTTTTTTTATTAAGTCTGTGCAACTAACCCAAGATTGTGTACTTGCAGAGCCTTTGGTAGATCAAAAGGCAAGGGCCGTGCTGAATGAGGTGGTACAGGTAATGGTGGATGCCTTCCTAGAGGTGTCCAAACAATCTCTATGCCCTGTGGACAACAAGGTATTCCTCCCAATTCAGTGCTTCAAGATCGGGTGACTCAGGCAGCGAACACTTGAAGAAAATAAGGTGGCCAAGGCATCCAACGATCTGAACGTTGAGGTGAAGAGGTACCGATATCTAAAGAATTTCAGATTTGGACAAGAACACTTGGATTCGTCCTCTGAGTGTGACCCCTCCGCTCTCGCCATGACCGCTGCTGAGGAGGGGGGGAGAAGAAGTAGTTGGGCCATTTGGGGGCAATGCTGATGTCCCCATTGACGAGTTGGATGAGTCTCCAAAAGTTCCCCTAGTTCAGAAGAGGGGACCATCCCCTACAATTGGGTTTTCGGAGATGAGGCCAGAGGAGAGGAGGTTGAAGCAACTTCAGAAGGAAACTGAGGGAGCTGAGGGTCCAGCACCATAAGAGACTCCTTTCTACCTGGGAAGGTGTTAAAATTATCAGTTGAGTGTCCGGAGTGACCTGATGGATGAGCTTATGTGGGAGAATGCTGACTTCGCTCGAGTCCATGGGTAAGTGATGAGCTTCTAGGATGAGGTGGCTCCCAATTTCAGTCAATTCTATAAGATGGTCATTCAATACTTCCAGCATGTCATCCTGGTGAAGGATGGAGCGACTTTGGTGGACCAATATAAGAGGTTTCTAAAGTTAAGTCCCGCCGAGGCCTTTAAGAGGTTGGCCTAATGGAGTGCGCTGACCCTGGCAGATATCTCGAAAGCTGTCAAAGCTTCAAAGGCCCTGCCAGCCTCTCCAGTCTAGGCTCTGGCCCCTGAGCCTTCACCTGAGCAACATCCTCAAGGTATATTACTTAGCCTTTTTTTTATGTCTAACACTTGTCAATTGTATTATGCAGTTGACTTGGGTGAGAGTGCGGAGGCTAGTGCCCACTCTAGCTCTGTCCCTGCTGGGTTCAAGCCAGCTGGTTTGAGGGATCTGATGGAGAACCAGGGGTCGATTGAAGATTTGGAGGCCCTCAATCATCAAGCCAGGCTGTTCGAGGCTGTGCCAACCACCGAGGCAGCTGAGTTGATCCTACCCATGATTTCGATTATCCCTGAGGATGCTACTGAGGTCGGGGACATGCCTGCTAAAGCCCCTGTAAGCATGGAAAAGGTGCACATTGATTTGTGTGGCAAGACCCTTTCCATCCCTTCAGCCTATAAGGGGGAATTGGACCTTGACC
>CAOJBK010839905.1:0-21805 GCA_948294925.1 Codiaeum variegatum | reverse complement strand
TTTATCTTTCTGCGCTATTTCCTGAGGACCTCCAATTAGGCATGCAATTTCTCCTGCTGTACCATCATTTCTTGATGGTGGTTTTTCATTATGACTGTCCCTAATGAACCTCTTCAAATATCCCTACTTGATGAGCCTCTCAATTTCCTCCATCAAGTGTCTACAAGAATCAGTGGTATGACCATGAGTGTTGTGAAATTTACAGAACTTGTATTTATCTCTTCTGTCAGGATCTTTCCTCATGGGTTTAGGCTTATGCCAGATGTTCTGATCCTAGAATGTGACGAACACTGTTTCGGGTTTAGCATTCAATGGGGTTATTTTGGTTACATCAAAGATTCTCTTTGTATTATCCCTTGTCTTTTCACCCTGCGAGCTTCCCATCTTGGACTCGGTCATCCGTCTTTCATTGGTATTCCTGTTTTTGGAAGTTGAATTCTCCTGTTCCACTTTTCTCTTTCTAGGGAATTGACTTACTCGAAAGGAGTCATCTTGCCTGATGTATTTTTGAGTTATTTCCATCGCCTCATCAAACTGCTAGGTAGTTCTCTGGACAGTTTTTTGAAAAAGTCAGCATGGGTGGTACATTTTTGCGAAGCCTCCACTGCTCTGGCTTGGTTTATATTGGTAACTTTAAGGGCTTCAGTATTGAATCTTGCTAAGAAATCCCTTAAGGATTCTTCTTGTCCCTGTTTCACAACCTCCAAGGCCTGTGTTTGCATTTCCATTGGGATACTGGAAGCAAATCTCTTCATGAAACTTTCTGCTAGCTGCCTAAAGTTCTCTATGCTTCTTTCCCTGAGGCCATCATTCCATTTGGTAGCTGCTACATCCAGCGAACCCCTAAAAGCTCTACAGAGGGCTTCGTCATCGTTAGTCTGGAGTTCAATCTCATTTTTATAGTTCAGGATGTGAGCTCACGGATCAGTCGTTCCAGTGTACTTGATTATGTGAGGAGGTTTGAACTTGCTTGGCATTTTGTAGTTTGCCACTCTCTCTATGAATGGTGACTTAAGCTCCAACTTGAGATCTTTATCTCCTGCCTTTCTTCCTCTCCCAATTCTTCTACACACTTTTTTATCATATCCCTCATATTCTCTGGTTCCCTATCAGTAGCTTTGAGTTCCCTTCTTCTGGGTGGCGAAGCTCGAAGGTCTTTCTCTAGCAACCTTTTAGAACAAACTTCTATGCTCCTTCCTCTTCTCACTACCTCTTCGTTGTTCTGGACTCAACTGAGTCCGTGGAGCTTTATCTACTCTGACCTTTCTTTCTCCTTTCATCTCCCCCCACTCTTTCCGTCACTCCCCTAGGATTAATCCTCTCAGCTGTTCTTTCTGTGCGAGGTCGACTAGCTTCGGCTCTTGGTTCTTCTCCCCTTCGGCCTTCGGGTGAATGAAATAGTCAAATTAGATCAATAGCTGGGGTCTCATTATTCTGCCTTCCAGGAGTGTTAGGATTCTGCAAGAGCCGCAGAAGTGGGGTTAATGCTCCCGGTACAGCCTTTTAGATCTCCGTTGATAAATCAAATGCGGCGCTAGTTGAGGCTTGGTGACGCGGAGTCATAATAGGGCTTGCTTCAGTATTTCGGAAGAGATCTGTCCGGGCCTGAAAGGTGGCTCTAGGATCAAAAGTAGTGTTAGTATGAGCAGGTGGTGGAGTCTCCAGATTTCTGTTTCCTTGTAGATTAGGTGTCTGGTCCGCATTAGGATTTCTACCATTTTGAAGGTCCTCCATTATCCTTTAGACAAATTTAGGCTTATTCAAGATCAGGAAAAATTATTTATTGAAAGAGTTCCCACAGACGGTGCCAATTGATAAGTTCTTGACTTAATCACTTCTAATCTTAGAGCCTGAATCCAATAAGCTGATACCTGCACAGATGAACAAATAATGAGTTAAGAGGGTCAAGCATGTGCCTGGCAATGATCCTCTGACGCTCAAGTCAGTAAAGGATTTGCTTATGCCTTTGGACTCACCGTGAATTCTTAGGAAAATATGTATTTAGATAGTTTAAGATTTTATGAACGTACCTGAACAGGTTGACATTACGTAATATATATAATAAATTGGGGAGCCACGTGACACCTTATGAGTGGTTCATAAGGCGAGGCTTATGATGAGTGGGGCCTTCTAGTGCGAGCTTTAGTTTACATTTGGACGTCTCATATCCTTCCAAGTCCATTTTAGGTAGACTCGTATAAAGTATTAACAATGTTTTTTTCCCAGCCAAATGATTTTTCCCTTAAAAGATTACAACCAAATGATTTATGATGCTTTTAAGTGAATTGATTATATTCCTTGACTGAAAAAGTGTTTTTTTAGAGAAAAAAAGTGAATTAATTATTTTTGGGAGGAAATTTTTTTTGAGGGCAAAAAAAGTGCATTGCACTATTGTTTTTTTTTTCAGATTTATGTTTTTCTGAAAAATGGATGAGAAAATGTAAAAAAGTATAAGAAAATATAAGAAAGTGCGAGAAAATCTTGAAAAAAAATGAAGAACAAATGGAAAAGTTAACTATTTATTAGTTTAAGGGCTAATTAGAGTCAGATCAAAAGAAAAAGGGCTTATTTGACCCAAAAAAGTTGAGAATGACTTAATTGGACCTTTGAAAATAGTTGGAGGGCTTATTTGACTATATTCTCTTTTACATTTACAGTCATTGTGCCACTACTCTCTCTGACGAAGTCCGACCATTGCTCCGCCATGGCTGTTGTGGAGTGTGTTTCAGTTTGAAAGGTGTCTACCTTGGAGTACAGACTGCTAGTGTTGTTTGGTGCTGCTCGAATGACCCATAATGGATTTATCAGTACATGCTTAATATCTTCACTTCAGTGTTGCTCTTGTCCCTTCCACCCCTTGACGTTGTAGGGATGAAGCATGCCAGAAGTTCCATAAGGCTGTGGGTTTTAAGGAAAATTTGTCAAATTTGTTTCTTTGTAGACTTTAATGTCGAGTTCTCAAAAGAAATTTATTATCTATTGTATGAATTCTTTGTGTCTGTATTTATTGGAATTTCTACTTATTCTCACTGTTTAGGGCTTTAAGCTCAGTTTAATGCAAGCATCATTTATTTAAAAAAAATTAAAATAAAATTTTAGTAAAGAATGATTGAAATACTATAGTATATTAGGTACTTTTTATAATTACTTTGTTAAAAATAAATTAATTTTTCTTTGTTTGTGAAAAATTAGTTTTTTTTTGCGAAAAGTCAGAATTTTTATTTATATTTTTTCGCAAATTCAATTATTTTTTCGAACTTCTTCTTAAATGATGAAAAAGTTTTTAAATTTTATGAAAAATAATTTTAATAATAAATCTTAAAATAATAAAAGTAATTTTATAAATCTATATACCTATAAATCTTATAAAAAGGATTTAATTTATAAAAAATATAAGAATATAACATTTATTTTTCAAGATAATTATTTTTTTTACAATTATGAAATTAGTTTTCATTGTATTATTTTGCATAAACTATTTCGTATTTTATAAATTTAAAGTTTATTTTTATATTTTAAAAAAATTACGAAAAAATTGGATAATTTACAAAAAATTAAAATGAAAATATGTTTTTTCACAAATAAATTAAAATTATTTTATTTTTAATAAAATAATCATAGAAATCACCTAGTATAAGGTTTGCATCTAATTTTTATAGTATTGAAATATAATTTCATAATCGATGACTTCGATTAGAACTAGTATTTTTCCATTAAAAAATTAGAAATGGTATTTTGGTTCTCGATCAGTTTTAAAACAGTTATTTTAATTACCGTTTTCAAAAATTATAATTGTATATAGTTACGATTTCAATTAATATATATATATATATATATTTGCCAATATTAATCAATATATTTTGAATATACACTGATGTTTAGTCTAATAGTAAATACTTTTTTTTTTTGAGTAATCAGACTTGCTAACTTGACTTTAGCTTTTATGTTTCCTCCACCAAACTTGTTCAAGGAGGTAGGTGGGTAGTGGAGGTAGGTGGCTACTGGCCTTGATAATATATCACCTTATTTTTCAAGTGTTTTTTTTCCCAAATAGGATACGTGTCAATCAGGTAAAGCTAAACAAGTGTTAGTAAATGACAGCTGGCGAGATTAACTTGTCCAGAAGTGGGAACATATCGATGAAAAAACTTGAAAACCTCAGTCTATGTTGTGTTTTGCGTTAACGAGGAAATTTGTAAAAGATACGATATTGGAAAGATTCCGTACTTCTCTCCAAAATACTTTGATAATTAAAAGTCCTTATAATTTTTGTAAGGCTTATTAAGACTATGCTTTTCTGTTCTTATAATGTTAGTAATGAAGGGAAAGAAGAGTTGAGTAGGTTGAGCAGCTTTAAACTTACTAAATAATCTAGGTTAAGTATCTTTGGGTTTCTCTTATTCATGAGAGATTAAAAAAAGAGGATTATTTCCATATCACTAATAGAATTCAGAAAAAACTTGAAAGTTGGCAGGTAAAACACCTCTCTCTTGCAAGTCACATCACCTTTGTCCAATCTGTTCTCCAATCTATTCTGGCTTACGTTATGCAAACTACCTCACTTTATGTTGCCATCTGTGATACCATAGAACGTCTTTGCAGAGGCTTTATTTTCAGAGGTAAGGATATTTTCCTTATTAATTGGGGGGCTCTTTTTGTCAATCTAAAAGATGTGGAGGCCTTGGATTAAGAAATTCAAGGGGTATGAATGATGTTTATCTTTTGAAACTCACTTGGGCCATCGTATCAAAAAATGATGTAATCCGGATCAGAGTTATACGGGCTAAGTATGGGTTAGGTGATGTGACAATGCCTACCCACTTTAAGAATTGCAACTCTTCTTGCTCTGGAGGGGAGTTAGGAAAGTTTAGGGTTGGGGTTTTGTTGGGCACCACATGGGCTGGGGGAAATGGTGAGAATGCTCAGTTCTGGGGCGACTGTTGGCTTGAGAACGTCCCTCTTAAGAATCTATCTACTGTCAGTATAGGAGAGTCAGAGTCCAAACTTCCAATTATAGCCTGGATGACCAATAGTGAGCAGTGGGACTTGAGTCATTTACAGAACAAACTGCCCCTTCAAACTTTGCTGAAGCTAGTTGCTACCCCGACTCCTTACTATATTGGTGGCGAAGACAAAATTTACTAGGGGCCTTACTTCCTTCGGAAAATTCTCAGTTAAGTCTGCCTATTCTTGTATTGTTGCAAACTATTTGTATGTTCCTAATAAAAATGGGAGGTGGTGTGGGATTTTGAGGGTCCGCATCTTTTTGTGGCTATTGATGCACCAGAAGCTACTTACTAATTGGGAGAGAAAAAGAAGGCATTTAACCGATGATTTCTACTTCTCTAACTGTCTATTATATGAGGAGTCCTCAATTCAAGTGACGAGGGACGTACTCTGGTTGCTAATATCTGGAAGGATTTCTTGCCTGACAACATTGATGGATCGATCTCTAGGTCCCTCGATTTGGAGCATTGGATTCAATGGAACATGGGAACGAATGTCATTCACAACTCAGGCATGGAGTGGAAAATTATTTTTGCGGTGACAATCTAGAGATTGTGGACTTGGAGAAATGGTAGAAATTTTTTAAGAGGAGTGCGTGGCTATTTTTAATCCTACTGCTACTATTCTTTCCTTTATTTTTGAGTTTGTGCAAGCTAGAGGTTTGTTGTTCGATTCCAGAACCAGCAAAGCGAAGTCGTGGAGGAACATTAGTTGGAGTTTTCCTCCAACAGATTGGATAAGCCAAAACTTATCTAACATAGTGTTGTCTTCAAATTAGCTAATTTAAGAGAAAAATAAGTTGAAGTTTGTGTGAAATTTTTTTAATCAAGTTCATTGAATGAAAGCAATGGAAGAAAAACCTAGAGAAGAACATATCATCAATCCATTTGTGAGAAAAAAAAAGTTTTTATACTTTGACTTTTTGAAATTATAATTAAGTTTAAGGGATATTTTTATCCATTAAAAATTAAAACTTTGTTGCCCTCATAAGTAGGTGCTCTTGCTATTTGAAGAAGCTTTTTTTTTTTTAACTTCTCTAAAAAGCAACTAAAAGCAGGTTGGCAGAAGTTGATAAGTATTTACCAAACATCATTTTCTAGCTTTTACATCTAAATGCCGAACTTGGCCTGTGGATATTTGAAGTTGGTCATTACAAGTACTCACTCTATTCCATAAAGATGGTTCACTATTCCCTTTTTGAATGTTCAACGAAGATAGTCCACTTTCTTCTTTTATAATGAAGTAAAATATTTAGTTCTTGTTATATCCTTATTTATTTTATTACCACCAATCACTTAAAAATTAGTAAAATAACTTAATGGTTAATTCTAAAAAAAAATTACTAATATTTATGAATTATTTAATATGTATGATGGGGCGGTTAGTAGTATACATACAGTCAGAGGTGATACAAGAGACTTCCCTATCACAATAAGATTACATCAAGGATCAACTTTAGGCCCTTATCTTTTTACTATTGTTATGGATGAATTGACAAAGGGCATACAAGAGGATATCATTTGAAATATGATGATTGTTGATGATATAGTACTCATACATGAGACTCGAAAAGGAGTTGAGGGGAAGCTAGAGCTATAAAGAAGTACACTAGAGATGAAAGGCTTCAAAATTAGTTGGAAGAATATGGAGTATATGCATTGTAAATATAGTGAAGGTAGTAGGAGGGAGCAGATGGACATGTATTTAGAAGGCGTTGCCATCCCTAAAAGCACAAATTTCAGATACTTAGTCTCTATCTTGCAAGAAAATGGAGATTGTGAGGGGGATGCTAATTGCTTATCGAATTAAAGTGGGTGGATGAAATAGATGAGTGCTTCTGGGGTATTATTTGATTGAAAGATTCCATGTAAACTAAAAGGAAAAGTTTATCGCACTGCGGTGAGACCCGTTATGATGTACAAAAGTGAATGTTGGGATTTAAAAGTACAACAAGTCTCTAAGCTCAGTGTGACAGAAATGAGAATGCTAAGATGGATGTGCGACCATACTAGAATGAAAAGAGTCCGTAATGAGCATATCAGAGAGAAAGTTGGAGTTGTCCCAATAGAAGATAAGTTGAGAGAAGGGAGACTGAGATAGTTTGGGCATGCTCGATGTAGACCTTTAGATGCATTAATTAGAAAATTAGAACACCTTAGGGTAGATGTGGGTAGAAAAGGGAGAGGTGGACCTAAGTTTACTTGGACTAGAGTCATTAAACATAATCTTGAGTCCTTACACTTGTCTGATAATATGGTTCACAATCGTCCAAAGCGGAGAAGGTAAATTCATATAGCTGACTCCAATTAACTTGGGATTAAGGCTTTATTGAGTTGAGTATGAATTATTTAATGTTAATATGAGGAATGTTAGTAAAACACACACAGAATAACCAATTTAACTATATAAATAATAGTTTCTTAATCTATGTGTAAAAGGAAGGAGGAGACTATCTTCGTGAGGGAGTACAATTTTAGTAGGTTTAGTGACATATTTTCCATACTCCCATTGAATTTTGGTCATTAAAAATCTATTTTCTTGATGTAGTTATTATTGAGACTAATTTTAATTTTTTAAAAATTCTTATATCTGAGATTGCAACATAGGGATCATGTTTAGAAATTGTACAATAAATTAATAGAACCATACAATTATAAAAAAACCACTAATTTATACCGATGTATATACCAACCTAATGCGAGAATGATATTTTGAGTAAAAAAATATTTGTGGGATGTATTGAATTAGAAAATTAAAGACTTTTATAAATTTTAAAAGTTATGGTGTATTCAATCAAAACTTTTAAAAATTCTATAAAAGTTGGGTTGTATTCAATAATGACTTTTAGAGACTTTTGAAAAGTCATTAAAAGTTTTGACATATTCAATAACAACTTTTATAGAGTCATTAGCATGGGTGTATTCGATTGAATTTTTAATGACTTTTATAGACTTAGAAAGTCAATGAGTATTATCAAGCTTTTAACAACTCTATAAAAGTCATGAGATATTCAATTAAAAATTTTAAAAATTCTATAAAAGTCAGCGTGTATTCAATAAGGATTTTTAAAAAGTTTATAAAAGTCATAAGGTATTTAATTACAAATTTTAAAGAGTCTACGAATATAAACAAGTATTCAAAAAGTCATTACTTTTATAAATGAAAGACTTTTAATGACTTTTTGTGTGAAATTCTACAGAAAAAAAAGTATGTGAAAATCTTGTCTCTTCCATCAAGATTTCCAAATATTTTTTTTATAAACTCTCATAAACTCTGCAAACGTAATTAAAAATACATAAATTCTGTAAAAGTTATTACTTTAAACAAAGTCTATAAAAATCTTGATTGAATACGACATCTTAAAGGTTAACAGGTATTCAAAAAGTCATCCATTTTTATAAGTGAATGACTTTTAATGCAGCGAAAAAATTGAATAAAATAAAAATAACAATAAAATTAAAGAGAAAATAATAAAATTAAAGGGATAAATATTGTAGCCAGTGGATTTTACGAATACTCATAAAATAATCTTCTAAAACCTGTTAAATCAAATATCATTGATTTCTCTAAGAAATACTTAAATTTTGGAAGAAAGAAATAACATTGTCAATCAAAATTCTTATTAATATGAAAATCTTTTTCAATGTTTGATAACAATCTTATTTATAGTAACTAATAAGCCTAAATTATAAAGAAAATCTAAACTAATTAAAATACTAATTTAGAAAGAATTCTATATATAAGAAACAAATCAAATATCTTAATTTAAAGAAATCTAAATCTATATAAAATAAGAAAATAAGTAAAAATCTTAATCTAAAAATTAAATAATAATATTTTTAAATATTATTTTTTCATTCATTCTTGCATCATTCTTCCCTTGTAGAAAAAGAATTCGTCCTCGAATTCGACGTTGAAAAAGAACTTTACCTTGAATTCGACTTGAAATGGTTTTCAATGTTATTTAAAGAAATTCTCTTAACACTCTGAATTTTTCAACATGTATAACAATTGTCATCCATTCTGTCCAATATTCTTTAACAAAAGAATCTACGAAAATTTTCTTCATAAAAGAAAAATCAGATTTTTCAAAATAATAAGAACACAAAAGGGATCTTCATAACAATAATGATTGATTTCATCAAACAAGTTATCATCATATATTAGAGGTAAAGCTCAATTGACATACGGTAGAGTTTGTTCGCCAATAAGGCTGATAGATTCAAACTTCTCCATGTTTATATATGAACTCACTATATAGATTGTTCGACTCAGTTACCAAACTGATATAGCGGAAAAATTGAATAAAATTTAAAAAAATAATAAAATTAAAGAAACAATAAGATTAAAGTGATAAATATTATAACTTGTTGATTCTGCGAATACACAGAAAATAATCTTCTAAAACTTGTTGATTTTCATAAAATAACAGGAATTAAGCATCAAATATCATTGATTTTTCAAAAAAATATTGAAATTTGAGAAGAAAGAGATAATACTATCAATCAAAATTCTTATTATATGAAAAGCTCCTTCAATGTTTAATAATAATTTTATTTATAGTAACTAATAAGCTTAAATTATAAAGAAAATCTAAACTAATTAAAATATTAATTTAGAAAGAATTCTAAATATAAGAAACAAATTAAATATTCTAATTTAAAAAAATCTAAATCTACATAAAATAAGAAAATAATTAAAAAAACAAAAGTCTACAATTCACCTTTTGATTATCTCAGAATTTCAAAAAATTCTCTTATTTATTAGATGTACAAACTTAACACCCACAAGTATTCTCTTTCAATTATTTTCTTTTTGCCAAAATAGAAGAACTTCATTGGAGTTAAATTTTTTTTTATTACAGGATAAAAATTGCTAAAACAAATCAATTTCAATTTGTATTACAAAATTGGACTTAAAATCCAATTTCTTTCATATCCACACAGCGTGACCAAACAACCTATACAAACATATAATTTTGATAAAAATTGTTCCTCCCGTTCTTTTGTGCTTTTGGAGGGATCCTCAGACAATATATTTTTATATCAATAACAAATTGAAGAATATTTACGAGGACTCTAAAATTTAACCCTAATAATAAAGTGAACATACTTAATTTGTTAGTCAAATTTTGTATTTTTGCAAACATCAAGATCCATTTGGATTAAAAGTAAGGAAAATCCCTATGTAAAAGTTCTAGTAAAAAAATTAAAGATTTTTGAGACTTAGAAAAAGAGCAAAACCCTTTATCTATGCCAATAACAAACAATGAGTGTGATACGTGGTAGATTTTCACGTTATTGGAGAGTGACTTCTCTAGTTGGATTTGAACTATCTGTAAGGGACAATAGTCAGAGGTGACCGAACGTTGTATCAGGTTATAATTCTCCGACGATCAAGTCAGAATCTCTGTAAAAAGAGAGAGCAACTGCTCAAAAATAAAAAATATAAGTTTTTAATCTTATAGTAAACTTACATGCGTAAGACTTTAGATGATTAATTTATAGAGTGAAAACATCTGTACTGGAATATGTGTCCGTTTTAAGTGTATTACAAAGTATCCGATGATGAGACTTATGATGTGATCATTAAGCGGTTTCAGGATCTTGTGGACATCTGTCTCTCACGGTACTCCGAACATCAAATGCTAACAAGATAAATTTGTTAAAGGCCGAAGATTCAGAAGAAATTAAAGTGCTAAAAGATTGGGACAAACTTTTAATAATTAATTGAGACTGTGCCAAGCTGTATCAGGATGCATTTAGTTTTCTTCTAAATTTCCATGTTAATATTTCCAAAAAATCATAATTTTTTATTAAAATTTTTAACTTTTTAATAACATTCCAATTCTAATCACTAACCGTTGGCCGCATAAAGCAGTGTTGCTGCCGTCACGAATACTATTGGCCGCATATGCTATATAACATTGTTTCGTCATTGGTTGCGTCAGATTCCTTTAGTCAACTACTTTCCTAACTGATAAAAACTTTTTTACTGTGCTGTAATTTTCCTTTTTCCTTCTCACATTGCAGGATTAATTTTTTAAACAACGTTTTTTTTTTAAAAAGGTTAAAATGAAATATAACTAAAAAAGGAAAAAAAGAAGAAGATAATATATGTCTTAAGGAAATGCTCATTATCTAATTGCCTATTATTTAGATTTTTAGCTAGATTTTTTTTTAAAAAAAAAATTCTAATATGAAACTTGTTTTTTTTTATAAAAAAATTAAGTTAATTCAACACTTAAAATAAAAAATTTCAGTACTTAATTATTTTAAGACGATTTGATAATTTTGAGTTAAAAATTTAAATTAAGTCAAAAATTATTTAAAATAAAAAATAAAATAATTTAATCTTAAATTTATGCTGGATGTGATAAGTGATTAAAATTTTAAATAATTTTATAATTTAAAAATTATATTACTTATTTTATTAAATATTTAAAATTTAATACATAATTTGATAATGAATTAGTACACTGATAGTATAAAAAAACTATTAGTGATTTTTCAAATTCAAAATTTAATTTTCTTTATAAAGTCTATAGTTTTTATGAAATTTCTTATTTAAAATCCCTTTTATAGAATAAATTCAAAAATAAGAAATTTTTTTTAAACAACTATAAAAAAATAATATAATGTTAAAATTTGTATAAAAAAGGATTTTTAAAGGTAATTTAGCTTTTATAGAAATAAATCAAATTTACATATGATTTGTTGAAATCTAAATGCAATTTGTTTTCTAATTATAGATTATAATTTGAGTCCCCCAAGGACTCTTCAAAGAAAGTAAAATCTATAAATATTTATAATATCAATCTTCAATTACATGATAATACAAAATAACAAAATTTTCCTAATATAATTTTTTTTAATCAAAATTACTGTTGAGTAAATTATCATTGTAACTCCAAGGGTAATTAATTATTACCATGGGCCAAACCACGCGGAGGCTCGGAACCGAACCTAATTACAGTTAAAATTTTTAATTAAAGCGGTCAGGATTCCAACTGTGTATACCGGACCTATATTAAAATGGGACCTACCATTAGCGGCTGTCGCGTAGCTGCATAGGCCTTTGTCCACGTGGCATCTCTTAAAATTCAATAAGTGTCGAGTACTGAGTCACTGTGATGGACCCCATTTTAGTAGACCCCACACTTAAGAGAGCCCCCTCTCACTCAATTTTCTATATAATAAAAAACAGAGCACTGATAAGCTCTTAATCAAAAGCCCAGGTGCTCTGCTCTCTCTTCCTCTGTTTTTTGTCCCCGCCATAGCTAAAGCTCGTTGCTTTTCTTGTTTTTGAGCCATTTCTCGTACTGGGTTTTCTCGCCATAGCTGTATCTTGTGAAGTCCGTTTGATTTATACAAGAAAGGTGGAGGCTTTTTGTAATTTTGTGGAGATATTTTTTATCATTATCTATTTATAAATATTTTGAGTGATTTTTTATTATCAGATTTTAGTGTTTCATTTGTGTTCTCAGTTGAAAATTGTTAGATTTGGTTGGTTGACTGATAAAGATACAGATCTTTTGAAGGTTTCTGGATCTGATCTGAAACTGTGTTTTAAATCAGATATTAAAATTTCAAATAAGGAAAATTAAAGAAGGTTAATACTTATCTAAATTCTGTAAATTTGGGATTTCATTGTTATCTATTCATCAGAGTTTCGTGACATTGAAAAACAGAGCGGTTTTATTAGTTTTAAGGTTTTTTAATAATGTCAGCGACTTCTTCTAGTTCTCTTCTTCAGCCTAAAGCTAACTCATCTGCTCTTTCGAATCTCAATAAAACTCTCTCCTCTCCTAAGCTAAATGTTATTGCTCCGGTTACTCGCCGGAGTATTAAAGCTAGACGGTGCTCTGCTTCCAAAAGATCAAATCTTGTTGAGAAAAAGTTTTTTGGGAACAAAGTATCAGAGAGGCTTCATTTATGGCAATCAGATGGGCCGTGTCGGTCTCCAAAACTCCGGGTTGTGGTTCGGTCTGCATTGTCCGGTGTCCCAGAGAAGCCCCTTGGGTTGTATGATCCGGGTTTTGATAAGGATTCTTGTGGGGTCGGGTTTGTGGCTGAATTATCCGGTGAAACTAGCCGTAAAACAGTGAGTTTTGTGCAGATACATGAAAAGAGCATGCTTTTGTTGTGTTGTGTAATAGACTTTGACTAATTGGTTTGTGTTTGGTACAGGTGACTGATGCCTTGGAGATGTTGGTTCGCATGACTCATAGGGGTGCTTGCGGCTGTGAAACAAATACTGGTGATGGTGCTGGGATTCTTGTAGCTCTCCCACACGGTTTTTATAAAGAGGTATCTTATAAAGTTTGTATCTTTATTTACAAATGATGCTAAAGATGAGACCTTTTTAGTCTTTTTTATTTTCAATTCTTCTTGGGGAACCTAATTTTCATAGTGAATTTTGTTTTCGTTACCCATGTTAACTGAAATTGAATTGATTTGATGGTATAAAGGGAGCATTTTGGTGATGATTTTCCTCTAATGCCCTTTGTTAGGTTGCTAAGGGAATTGGGTTTGAGCTACCACCACTTGGGGAATATGCAGTTGGGATGTTCTTTTTGCCCACATCAGATAACAGAAGGGAAGAGAGCAAAAATGTGTTTACTAAGGTAATTTTGAAACCCTTCCTAATTTGATTTGCAAAATAGTGTTTGATTTTTTCATTTCAAGTTTTTAAAAACATTGATGTAATGATTTTGATTGTGTTGGTGTTTAAGGTTGCTGAGTCTCTTGGACATACTGTTCTCGGTTGGAGGCGAGTGCCAACAGATAACTCAGGGTTGGGCAATTCTGCTTTACAAACTGAACCTGTGATTGAGCAAGTCTTTCTCACACCTACTCCTAGGTCCAAAGCTGATTTTGAACAACAGGTAGATTACTAGCATAGTTTGATAATTTAAATGTTGTCTAATATTCATCAGCTGAAGTTTTGTAATTTGATAATTCAATGCTCATTCGCTGCTTTGCAGATGTACATATTAAGAAGAGTATTAATGGTGGCTATTCGAGCTGCATTGAACCTTCAGCATGGTGCTGTCAAGGATTTCTACATATGTTCACTTTCTTCAAGGTTTGAACTTTAGAAAATTGTTCATTTTTTCGATTTCCTTCCTTTACCAAATTGTTAATTTCTTTGTTAAATTTCTGCAGGACTGTTGTCTACAAGGGACAACTAAAGCCAGAACAGTTGAAGAATTATTACAATGCAGACCTTGGCAATGAAAGGTTTACGAGCTACATGGCCCTGGTAAATATTTTATCCATTCACTTTTCTTTTTCACCACTAACTCATACTTCAACAAACAGCATGGCAACTGAAGATATGCAAGGTTGAGGAATGACTTGTGAGGCATTGAAGTTTGAATGATTTCTTAAGTTCTTCCACTCCCTTGAATACTATTTGAATTTGGATGCTCGATTGGATGCCTTTGGGTGAGTTGTTGAGTTGGTAAGGAACCTCATTGTCAAAAGTAAATCATGTTTGCGGAAAACTTACTCGCAGTGCTCTCTATGATCAATTATTTGAGTGGGAATTTCCAGTTGGTGGTTGAAAGGGTTTTTGTTTAGTCAAGGTTGCTTTGGTTTGCATTGTTATTTGTAGGCTCCAGAATGAAATCTAATGTGGCGGCTTACGAACAGTTCCATGTGTGTTGTTTTCATTTTTGTTACACTATTGTGAATTAGTTTGGTGACATGTAACTTGACTATCTTGGTTCTTTTTCGATACAGATACACTCTAGATTCTCTACAAACACATTTCCTAGCTGGGATCGTGCTCAACCTATGCGTGTCTTAGGCCATAATGGGGAAATTAATACACTCAGAGGCAATGTTAACTGGTATGTTATGAGTGAAACTGGGAGATTGTTATACCCTTGTGGTCTTTGTTTTCTTTAATTTTCTTTTGAATAAATTAGGAACCTTGTTTATTGTTTCTGCTCAGGATGAAGGCACGTGAAGGTCTATTGAAATGCAAGGAGCTTGGTCTGTCTAAGAATGAATTGAAGAAGCTTTTACCTATTGTCGATGCTAGTTCTTCTGACTCAGGTGAGCTAATACTAACTTACAGAGGCTTGTACGAGGGTAATTTGTGCATTTGTAATATTTTTTGGTTGGCTTTTTATTGATATATGTTCTTTTTCAGGGGCTTTTGATGGTGTTCTTGAGCTTCTAGTTAGAGCAGGAAGAAGTCTTCCTGAAGCTATCATGATGATGATTCCTGAGGCTTGGCAAAATGATAAGAATATGGATCCTAATCGCAAAGCCTTGTATGAATACTTCTCAGCCCTAATGGAGCCATGGGATGGGCCTGCACTTATCTCATGTAATTTTCTATATTTTCTTACTTGCTTTTATCAATATCTCACATGGTACCTGTAGTCACTGTAGCTTTTGCTAATGTGGATGTAATTTGCAGTCACGGATGGCCGGTACCTTGGAGCTACACTGGATCGTAATGGACTGCGTCCGGGTAGGTTCTATGTAACACGTAGTGGACGGGTTATCATGGCAAGTGAAGTTGGTGTTGTTGACATTCCGCCTGAAGATGTCCTTAGGAAAGGAAGACTTAACCCTGGAATGATGCTTCTAGTTGATTTTGAGAAGCATATTGTTGTGGATGATGAAGCCTTGAAGCAGCAATACTCCCTAGAAAGGCCTTACGGCAAGTGGCTGAAAAGGCAAAAGATTGAACTTACGGACATTGTTGGCTCGGTTCCAGAATCTGACAAGGCTATTCCTCCTATAGCTGGAGTTCTTCAAGTAAGTATCATTTACATTTCCATTAGATTCCTTTTCCCTGAGTTTCTTTTTGTTTATGTCATGAAAATTTCCAACTTTAGGTTTCTAATCATGATGACAACATGGAGAACATGGGCATTCATGGTTTACTAGCACCATTGAAAGCTTTTGGGTATGTGAAGCTCTACCTGATCTAAGTTTATTTTTTTTTAAAACTCCATTGTTTCTGAATGTTATAGTGATGGTTTACTTTTAAAACTGTTTGCAGTTATACTGTTGAAGCCTTGGAGATGTTGTTGCTTCCCATGGCCAAAGACGGTACTGAGGCTCTTGGTTCAATGGGAAATGATGCTCCCTTGGCGGTTATGTCTGATAGAGAGAAGTTGACTTTTGAGTACTTCAAACAAATGTTTGCTCAAGTGACTAACCCTCCCATTGATCCTATTAGAGAAAAGATAGTCACTTCCATGGAGTGCATGATTGGACCAGAAGGTGATTTGACAGAAACAACCGAGGAACAATGCCACCGTCTATCACTAAAAGGACCTCTATTATCCATTGAGGAAATGGAAGCAATTAAGAAGATGAATTACAGAGGTTGGCAAAGCAAAGTACTTGACATAACTTATTTGAAGGAACGTGGTAGGAAGGGATTAGAGGAGACTTTAGATAGGATTTGTGCTGAAGCACGCAATGCAATTAAGGATGGATATCCTTTGTTGGTTCTTTCTGATAGAGGTACTTAATTTAATTTGTTTTATATTCTCTTTGCCGCTAGTAAATTGGCTGTGAATTGAATTAATCCGTCCTTTTATTGTGTTCCTGTTTTGTAGCCTTTTCATCAAAGCGAGTTGCTGTGAGCTCCCTCTTGGCTGTTGGTGCTGTTCATCACCATCTAGTTAAAAAGCTCGAGCGCACTCGTGTAGGTTTGATTGTTGAATCTGCTGAACCACGGGAAGTGCACCATTTCTGTACATTGGTGGGATTTGGTGCCGATGCCATTTGCCCATACTTGTCTATAGAGGCCATTTGGAGACTACAGGTTGATGGAAAGATCCCACCAAAATCTAATGGTGACTTCCACTCAAAGCATGAGCTAGTCAAGAAGTATTTCAAGGCAAGCAACTATGGAATGATGAAAGTTCTTGCTAAAATGGGCATTTCAACTTTGGCCTCGTACAAGGGCGCTCAAATCTTTGAAGCTTTGGGCCTTTCATTTGAAGTGATTGAAAAGTGCTTTGCTAGAACTCCCAGCAGAGTGGAGGGAGCAACCTTTGAGATGCTTTCACGTGACTCACTTCATCTGCATGAAATGGCATTCCCCACTAGGGTTTACCCTCCTGGAAGTGCTGAATCTGTGGCACTCCCCAACCCTGGTGATTACCATTGGAGAAAAAATGGTGAAATTCACTTGAATGATCCTCTTGCTATAGCTAAGCTTCAAGAAGCTGCCAGAGGTAATAGTGTGGCTGCCTACAAGGAATATTCTAAACGTATTCAAGAATTGAACAAAGCGTGCAATTTACGTGGGCTTTTGAAGTTCAAAAAGGCAGAGGTACCGATTCCATTAGAAGAAGTGGAACCAGCAAGTGAGATTGTTAAACGGTTCTGCACCGGTGCTATGAGTTATGGATCAATATCATTGGAGGCACACACTACGCTGGCCATGGCTATGAATAAAATTGGAGGGAAGTCCAACACAGGTATGCTTTGATGTGAACCGCTCATGGTTTTCCTAATTGAGTTAATATTGTCTATAAATCATTGGTAAAGTTCTAATCTTTGAGGAGAAAATTTAATGTTTGTATAACTGGAATATTCTCTTTCATTGCCAAAGGTGAGGGAGGTGAACAACCTTCTCGAATGGAGCCTCTTTCAGATGGTTCAATGAATCCGAAGAGAAGTGCAATTAAGCAAGTTGCAAGTGGGAGATTTGGAGTTTCAAGTTATTATCTTACAAATGCCGATGAACTACAGATCAAAATGGCTCAGGTATATTTCAAATAACACTCATCGAATGCTTTCTCCCATTAAGACGTATTCCTGTTGGAACAGAGGTTCCTATTGTTTATGCATTTATGTTCATGGCAGATGATGCTGTGTTGCAAAGCACCTATGTGTGCATTTGCATACTGATACCTTCTTTGGCATTTGGTGAGGTTAAAATGATCTGAATTTATTTTTTTAATCCATTTTTTGTTTTTTTTTATCTAATTATATTCCGCCTTGTTTCACAGGGTGCCAAGCCTGGGGAAGGAGGTGAGCTTCCTGGTCACAAGGTCATAGGTGATATTGCAGTTACCAGAAATTCTACGGCTGGGGTTGGACTTATTAGTCCTCCTCCTCATCATGATATCTATTCGATCGAAGACCTTGCTCAATTGATTCATGACCTGAAGGTATAAGCATTTACCAATTCATCTACTTATGTGTGTGGATTGCGTATGACCCATTTGTCAGTGATATAGCTAAAGTTGTCCCGTCATAAGGAATCATTCTTATTTCGTATTTTTGCCTTAATTTTTTGTCTCCAGAATTCCAATCCAGGAGCAAGGATTAGTGTCAAATTAGTTTCTGAAGCTGGTGTGGGTGTCATTGCTAGCGGAGTGGTGAAGGGGCATGCTGATCACATATTGATCTCAGGTCACGATGGAGGTACGGGGGCTTCTAGATGGACTGGAATCAAGAATGCTGGACTTCCATGGGAACTAGGTGTGGCTGAGACCCACCAAACTCTTGTGGCAAATGACCTTCGTGGCCGCACAGTTCTTCAGACTGATGGCCAACTGAAAACTGGAAGAGATGTTGCTATTGCTGCACTTCTTGGCGCAGAAGAATTTGGCTTCAGCACAGCACCTCTTATCACGCTTGGCTGCATCATGATGCGAAAATGCCACAAGAACACTTGCCCTGTTGGCGTTGCTACCCAAGATCCAGTTCTAAGGGAGAAGTTTGCTGGAGAGCCTGAACATGTTATCAATTTTTTCTTTATGCTAGCAGAAGAACTAAGGGAGATAATGTCTGAGCTTGGCTTCCGTACAATCAATAAAATGGTTGGTCGCTCAGACATGCTTGAAGTTGATAAAGAAGTTGTCAAGAACAATGAGAAACTGGAAAATATTGATCTCTCTTTGTTGCTTAGACCTGCTGCTGACATTCGGCCTGATGCTGCTCAGTATTGTGTTCAAAAGCAGGATCACAGTTTGGACATGGCTTTGGATAAAAAATTGATTCCACTGTCTGAGGCTGCCTTGGAAAAAGGCCTTCCTGTGTACATTGAGACACCAATCTGCAATGTGAATCGTGCTGTCGGAACAATGCTTAGCCATGAGGTTACTAAGCGTTACCACTTGTCTGGGCTTCCTGCAGATACTATTCATGTCAAGCTTACTGGAAGTGCCGGGCAGAGTCTGGGAGCTTTCCTTTGTCGTGGCATTACCCTAGAGCTTGAGGGTGACAGCAATGACTATGTTGGAAAAGGATTATCTGGTGGAAAAATTGTAGTTTATCCTCCAAAAGGTAGCTTATTTGATCCTAAAGAGAACATTGTTATTGGCAATGTTGCTCTCTATGGAGCCACAAATGGTGAGGCATATTTCAATGGAATGGCAGCAGAGAGATTCTGTGTCCGTAATTCGGGGGCCAGGGCAGTTGTGGAAGGTGTAGGTGATCATGGATGTGAGTACATGACCGGTGGGACTGTTGTTGTGCTTGGTAAAACTGGCAGGAATTTTGCAGCCGGTATGAGTGGAGGAATCACTTATGTTCTTGATGAGGATGGGAAATTCCACACTCGATGCAATGCTGAGCTGGTAGATCTTGATAAAGTTGAGGAAGAAGAGGATATTATGACTCTTAGAATGATGATTCAACAACATCAACGTCATACAAACAGCCAGCTAGCTAGAGAAGTGCTTTCTGATTTCGAAAGCCTTCTACCAAAATTCATTAAGGTCTTCCCTAGGGATTATAAACGTGTACTTGCAAACATGAAACAAGAAGCAGCCTTGAAAGAGACTAATGAGGCTGCTGTTAATGAAGCTTCGGAGAAGGATGAAGTAGAGTTGACGGAGAAGGATGCTTTTGAGGAGCTCAAAAAGATGGCAGCTGCATCTTTGAATGGGCAATCCAGTCAGGTAGATGATACCGAGAAATTGAAAAGGCCTAGTCGAGTCAATGATGCTGTTAAACACAGAGGTTTCATTGCTTACGAGCGTGAGGGTGTTCAGTATCGGAATCCTAATGTTCGAATGGCAGATTGGAAGGAAGTTATGGAGGAATCAAAACCTGGGCCACTTTTGGAGACTCAGTCAGCTCGTTGCATGGACTGTGGTACTCCTTTCTGTCATCAGGTAAGATTTGATGCTCTACTTTGATTGATTTATATTTGATTGAATTAACTTCCATCTCAACTAAATCCCCGAATAAAATAATACAGGAGAACTCTGGGTGTCCTTTGGGGAACAAAATACCTGAATTCAATGAATTAGTGTACCAAAATAGATGGCGTGAAGCATTAGATCGGCTTCTTGAGACCAATAACTTCCCTGAGTTCACTGGCCGAGTGTGCCCTGCACCTTGTGAAGGTTCTTGTGTCCTTGGTATTATTGAGGATCCTGTATCCATCAAAAACATTGAATGTGCTATCATTGACAAGGCCTTTGAGGAAGGATGGATGGTGCCACATCCACCTCTAAAGAGAACCGGGTATGCCTTTTTTCTTTCCCAAAGCGCTGTAACTCAAACTTTTTAATGAGAAGGTTTATAATTTGTGTTTTGCTTACAGGAAAAGGGTTGCTATTGTTGGAAGTGGACCATCTGGCTTGGCTGCTGCCGATCAACTAAATAGGATGGGTCACTTGGTGACAGTATACGAGCGCGCTGATCGAATTGGAGGGCTAATGATGTATGGAGTTCCAAACATGAAGACCGACAAAGTTGATATTGTTCAACGTCGAGTTAACCTCATGGCTGAGGAAGGCATCAACTTTGTGGTCAATGCTAATGTTGGAGTTGATCCTGTTTACTCTATTGATTGCCTTAAAGAGGAGAATGATGCAATCGTTTTAGCGGTTGGGGCTACAAAACCAAGGTAAGCCATTGCAAACAATCTCTTGGTAATTTTTTTTTCATTCTTCGTCCACCATTGTCGAAGGTACTGAATCTCAGTTGTATTTGGCACAGGGATCTTCCAGTACCAGGACGAGAGTTATCGGGTGTCCATTTTGCCATGGAGTTTCTCCATGCAAATACAAAAAGTTTGCTCGACAGCAATCTACAGGATGGTAATTACATTTCTGCTAAAGGCAAGAAAGTTGTAGTTATTGGTGGAGGTGACACTGGTACAGATTGTATTGGAACATCTATTCGTCATGGTTGCAGTAATATTGTAAATCTAGAGCTTCTACCAGAGCCACCAAGGACTAGAGCTCCTGGGAACCCCTGGCCTCAGGTTTTTGCCTTCTCCTTTCTCAGTCTGCAATTTATTCCTTTGTTTTTACTTGCATGCTTTAACTTTATTTTCTTGATTTTGCAGTGGCCTCGCGTATTCCGAGTAGATTATGGGCACCAGGAAGCTGCTGCAAAGTTTGGTAAAGACCCAAGGTCTTATGAAGTACTGACTAAGCAGTTTGTTGGAGATGAAAATGGGAATGTGAAAGGACTAGAGGTTGTGAGAGTCCACTGGGAGAAGGATGCCAGTGGTAAGTTCCAGTTTAAGGAGGTTGAGAGCTCTCAAGAAATTATTGAAGCTGATCTTGTCCTACTAGCCATGGGTTTCCTTGGTCCAGAGTCGGTTAGTAATCTATTCTCTTAATGTTCCCTCCTAGACACGAGTTGTTTAAATTTATTATTGCTCACAAATTGTCTCGCTATTTCAGAATGTGGCAGACAAATTGGGCTTAGAGCGAGACAATCGATCAAATTTCAAGGCTGATTATGGCCGGTTTGCGACAAGTGTTGATGGTGTCTTTGCAGCTGGGGATTGCAGGCGTGGCCAGTCCCTAGTCGTCTGGGCAATATCAGAAGGACGTCAAGCTGCT
>CAOJBK010839716.1:0-10987 GCA_948294925.1 Codiaeum variegatum | reverse complement strand
ATTACACAAGGAAATAGGTCTAAAGTCTCATAGTTTCAGGATTTTCATTTTTGGAATCAACACAATAAGGGTGTTATTTACTGATAAAGGAAAAGATTCAATTAGGAGCCAAGACATACCAAAGTTGAAGATTTCCTCACCAAAAATAGGTTAATACTTTTAAAAGAAACTCATACTCGACCCATCAAGACTAGCTGCTTTGTCACCTTGCATATACTTAATAACTGCATTGAACTCTTCTAACATGAAAAGAGCCTCCAAAATCTCATTGTCCTTCCTTGATAGCCAAGAAGCAAAAGGTAGATTTCCTCATTCCAAAACACTCGAATATAGAGAAAAGTGAAGAAAAGTAGGACCGAACCACACTCCTTATACCCTCCTGGTCATCTACTCTAATGCATGCTTCATTTATTAAAAATTGAATCCTATTGGTCTTCTTCCTACTTGAAGCCATAACATGGAAATGCTTGGTATTAACATCCCCTTATTTTCATCCAAAAGATCGTCACCCTCTGCTTCCAGTAACGCTCCTCTTACTCTAACAAACTAGTCATCAACCTCCTCTCTTTAAAATATTCCTTGGTCAAATCCTTATCTTCTTCATCCCTCAATTCCATAAGATGTTTTTTACACTCTGATATCTGCTGCCTAAACTTCAATATAAAGCACTTTCCCTATCCTCTTATTTTATCTGTGCACACACCCAGCATGTCCACTACCGACTACCCAACACTCTCTTCCCACCAGTTTGAAAACCACTATAAATAATCCCTTTCAAGCAACCACAAATTCTCAAACTTGGACCTTTGATTTGATCTTCCAAAAAAAGTAGCTACTATTTCCAAAAGGAGAGGAGAGTGGTCTGATTTAGAAGAAATCAAGTTTGTCAATTGACACACAGGAAACATTTGAAATCAAGCTAGATTAGCAAACCCTCTATCAAGCTTCTCCTGAACCCAAAATGGAGTACCTCTGTTCTTTTTCCAAGTATACTGATAACCTTCCAATCTAACATCGCTCAAAATACAGTCTAGGATAGCATTTTTAAAACTTCATAGCACCAAGATGGTAGATTAGAGTCTCCTACTTTTTTGTCTGAAGAGATTAAATCATTAAAATCAACACACACACACTAAAGAAGATATGAAATACCTGCTAAATGTCTAAGAAAATCCCACAAGTCCTTCTTTCTAGCACTATCCAGAAAGCCATAGTACCCTGTGAACCTCCAATCTAAAGGATGAAATGCGAGTCACGCAGCGGAAGCTTAAAAGTGCATCGAAAATCCGATGTGACTCGGTTTTTTATTTTCAAAACTTTTATAAAATCATTTACCATGCCAAAACTCTTCCAACATGGTTGGTTTAGTTATTCTTCAAACTCTTTAATAAATACCTAAACCTAGGTTTGGACCCATATTCATAATAAGGATACTTAACCAATTATTGTGCAAAACACAATAGTAACAAAGAAGGCATTAGATGTATCAAATACCTTAACTCCCTACTTCGTTTAGCTCCTTAAGTGAGAAGCCTCTAGCTCGACTCACACCGAAGCTTTCCTGATAGCTTGTGTCTCCTTTTCTACTTGAAGAAGCTTGAATCCTTTCTTAATTGCTCAAATGTTTGGTTCTTACTTCTTGGTTGAGAACTTGAGACTCTTAGGGATTTGTTTGGACTTTGATCTCCATACACACTACTTTTTAAGGATTTAGAAGTAGATTTTATAGTTAAAGAACTCTTCTTCAAAAATAAACTCTGTCTCTCTAAAATGGTGTGTTAATTTGAACTTTCTCTCTCTAACTCTTAGAGAGCTTCTCTCTCTTGCTCAATGGAGAAGAAGATGAATAGTATTGATGTTCAAATCACTTGGGCAAAAAACATGATAAGCCTACTACTTATACCCATACTTCTTCAACCTAATCTTCCTTAAATTAAGGAAAGGTTAGGCAAGATGATAGGTTACTTGTGCTAGTATCTAATTGACTAATCAATTATTCAATTAATCAACTTAATTAGCATAAGTAAATGGTAGGAGTCACTTTATCCAATAATTAATTACAACTCATATAAATTAATTATCATTTACTTTAGTCCATATCAATTTAGTCATACCCATTTGTATCTCATACAAATTATGACATAATTGAATTAATCTCTCTAAAAATTAGACTTCAAGACATGCTAGCATCTTTGTAAATTTAATTACAAGTCTAATTCAATCATTATTAATAATTAATTAAACTCTTTAATCAATTATTAATATGATTAATTCCAAGCCATAGAAAATGATTTATGGTGTGTGGCTTACTAGGTTCATGTTCTAATTAGCAATGGGATAAAGAAAACTCTTTTCTTCCTAATAAGTATGTAATCCACAATTTATACTTAGTCCCATAAGTTATGAGTGACGTCTAGCATAACATATCATGACTACCTAATTACAAATGAATGTCAGTTATTATATCCTTGACATTGCATGGACCTCTTGATTATAATTATCATGCACTCGAATCCCTTCATTACGAATCATGATCTTAGCTAAGGTCATGAAATAGTTAAACCCTATATGATAAATCATATGACTTCTATCAGACTCTAATTCTTGATAAACTGATTCTTACTAGAAACTCTTTCTAGTGAATCTTTACTACCTTAGCTAAGGAATTATGAATCGAGAACAATTAGAAGTCATAAGATTCCATCCTTATTTACCCAAGTTAATGAATTCTTTCTTGGAGATCACTTATCTCAACATAGCATCGGTATGTGAGCAGTAACAAATCATAGTCATTAATAAGTTAGATAACATGTCACCTCAAGTCTAAGGATTATATGCACAATTATAATCTAGATGATTAGACATTTACTAGTGGATAAAACACATGTATCTATCATATAATGTCATAATTCGACTTACTCATCTCATGAGTGTCCACGTGTTGTCACGACATCATATGTCTGTAGTTTGAGACTCACTACCTCCATACCAACAAGTATCTCATACTTGTCATGGATGATAACAGAGGTGACGGTCTATCCGGATTAATGATGTTCCTACCAATAATCATCTGACCGTGAACTTACTTTAAAGTCTATGATAAAAAGAATCTGTCTCCATATTCCCAAACTCTTTAAGAATAGATTCTCTTACATAGTACTTAAGGAACATATTTACATCATGCACTAAAATGAAAATAATCATTAAATGAAAACATATATATTAATAGCCATTAATGGATTAAGATTACAAATATATATATAAAGTACAGGCTCTAGGGCATACAGCCCTAATAATATCCCACTTGCACTAGAGATAATTTAGAGCCAATCTACATGATATCTAAGACCCATCCTTTCGAGATGATTATCTAGCTGTTGCCGACTCATAGCCTTAGTTAAGATCTACTGTGTTCTTAGCTGACGCTATATTATACATGGCTATATCGCCTCTCCTAATGATCTCTCTGATAATATGATAGTTCCTTTCTATGTGTTTGGATTTCTGGTGAGACCTGGATTCCTTTGCCTAAGTAATGGCTCCATTGTTGTCGCAATAGAGATGAACCGACGACTGAATGAAAGGAACCACTTCCAGTTCTGTTATAAACTTCCGAATCCAAACGGCTTCCTTTGCAGTATCTGATGCAACAATGTACTCGGCCCCTATAGTGGAGTCTGTAGTAGTTTATTACTTTGAACTCTTCCAGCAAACCGCTCCTCTATTATAAGTGAAGATAAAACCCGAGATAGAATTTCTATAATCGACATCTGACTGAAAATCAGAGTCTATAAAATCATCAATCCTCATATATCCTCCTCTATAAGTCAAAACTAAATCCTTAGTCCTTCTCAAGTACTTAGGATAGCTTTGACTGCCGCCCGGTGACCTGGACCAGGATTGAACTGAAACTTGCTAGTCATACTAAACTAAAGTCCCTTTATATTTATTTACCTTATTGATGTATGATTCCTTTCCTTTATAGGACCTTCCTATTATGTTGGAACCAATCCCACAATTTTTGGAAATTTGAAAACACGATCCCTAACTTCTTACATTTTGAAATTCGAATTCAATGTGTCCTCCCTTTCATTCCTCGACCACTTACTTTCACCGGTCACCCCTCTTTCGGTCACTATTTTCAACCACTTACCCCAAGGTTTAGCCATTTTTGGGTCTCTCTCATATGAAGGTTTTTTTCATTGTCGTTCATTGTGACCGAACATTCCACAAACATGGCAAAACAAAGGCAATCGTTCATACCGAAAGCTAACAATTTCTATACTACCATTGGGTTGATGAACTTGCTTCCACCTCTTCAATGGATGCCGCACATCCAGTCGAACCTTTATCCTTATAAACAGTTTTCAGTAACCAACATTACCATCTACATCATACTCCAAAAAGGTTCCAAGATAATTATCAAATTGTCTCCCTATGCCTTCAATAATAAATCCTTTTGGTAGTCCATGGATTTGAACCCACATGTTCAAAAATCATAGTTTATCCCTATTTGGTAGTTCCCCTTCTTCTAATTGATCTAACAACAACACTAGATTGTCAAACGTCCATGGTCCTTTATCAATAATTTAAAACTATGTTATATTAAATATTATTTAATAAATACATATATTATTATATTACACTTTATTATTCTTTTATTCCTATTGAATTCACTCTTCAATAATATAATATTAATATAAATATAATCTATATATAATTAGTATTTTGAAATTCGTATAATATCTTAAGCTTTTAAAGAACATGCCATGTACGTTGCTAAAATGTACCATTTTACAGGTTATGTAATTAAGTTTAACATATTTTTATTCCATTAAAATAAATTAAATCACAATATATAATTCAAAAATTAAAATTTTATATTTAAAAAATTTATAATTATTTAAAATATATATTAAAATTAATAAATTAAAAATTACATATGTTAAAAAATGAAAACTGTGTTAAATGTGAAATTATCATCACAATAATCTTTTAATTGAGAAGATGATAGTGATAGTATTTATCTTGCATC
Organism: Codiaeum variegatum; assembly: GCA_948294925.1. Lineage (NCBI taxonomy): Eukaryota > Viridiplantae > Streptophyta > Magnoliopsida > Malpighiales > Euphorbiaceae > Codiaeum > Codiaeum variegatum. Next base: position 5,952 of record CAOJBK010839716.1, on the reverse strand, counting down.
AAAGTTAAACGATTGCACCTTCCAAATTATAAAGTTGCAGTTTGAATGCTCTATATTTTTTTTTCTTTGTTTAGAATTTTTAATGAATCCTTGTTGTCTACTATAAAAATTAAATCCATATGACCATAGAAATATATTACGATAATTTAGATCCCACAAAATATTTATTGATCAAGTTATTTAAATAGAAATTTAACTGAAATTCAATAATTTACATCTCATGAACTATCTACTGATCAAGTTATTTAAATAAAAATTTGAATGAAATTCAATGAAAATCTTATTGTATTTATAAGAATTGATTTATTGAATTGTATTCTCATAAACTAATTATATGAAATAGCAATTATTTTAATAATCATAATACAAAACATTTTATATAACAAAAGCAATAGTATAGAAAAAAAACAAAAGCAATGTTTTAATCTAAAATTAGTGGAGGAAAAAAAAAGATAATATGTATAAAAGATGTGAATGCAAATACACATCTTAACAAATACTAATCTCATGTCAATTGTTTTCTTTTTAATTTTTTTTCTTTTTTTAATTGTTAACAAAAAAAAACTAATTTACCATTGATATAAATTTGGAAGTAGAATTTGTATAAGAAAAGTACAAAACTTATAAATACTATAAACTATTCACATGCACGTTTTTTCTTTTCTGTTTTTAATTAACTTAAATTATTACTTTATTTATTCCTAAAATAAACTATATTAAATTATTAAAATACTCTCAAATTAAGAAGAAAGAGAGGAGAGGTGTGAGATTTGGTATTTTTGCCAATCCCCTCCCCCTTTTAGCCAAATTTATATATAATAGTTTTTTCAAAAACGTATTACACACGATGTCAAAATTCATTGTTATATATTTATTTAATTGACCTTAGCATATAAGAACATATAATTCATATTAAAATCTTATATTATATTAAATATTTTTTTGATAGTTACATATGCTAATACATATTATATTAAACTTATATAATTTTTATTGAGTTACAATTTGGTCAAAAGTACTTTTGTGTATGCTATAGTTTTGGAATATATAACAGATGTAAAAATGCCCTTCATTTGTGTAATATATAGTTAGCCATGTGAGAATACATCATATAATAAATATAGTTCTACATTTTGCTAATGTCTAATCTGACACTTTACTGAGTCATTGCAAAACAAAGGTGCACATGGAACTATTTTCTTTTAAAATGAAAAAGATATCATCCATTTTAGACGGTGACAACGATATCCCTGACAACAGCACTTGTTTTCTAAATTAATTATAATCTAATTTAAAATTACATACCATAATTGTTAATATGCCCCATCGTACGTTGGTAAGATGTATCATTACAAATTCAATTCTATTAGAATCTATATATGTTATTAGTTTAAAATTAATAAATTAAATATTAATATTTAAATTAAAATTAAAATTTAAAATTATATAGATCTTTTTCAAATTGAAGGGCCTGATCCACTCTCGCTCTATAGAAAGTCATCCTCAGTTTTTTTTTATAATATCCTAAATTTTGATATTTTAAATTTTTTAAAATTGTTAATATTTTATTTTAAAGAAAACTATTTTGATCGATAATATTTTTGAATTAATGATCTTTATTAATAAATGATTTTAATAAATTTTTAGAAATTAATTAAGTATAATTGTGATTAAAGAATACTAAAATTAAGTTTAAATGAGGATGATGACGATGATAAGAATAATGAGATGGTAATGATTATGAAGTGTGCAATGTGCTATGCACGCGATGTACAAAGATTAAAAAAATAAAAATTAAAAAAAAAAGAGGAAAGAAGGAGGCGGTTGAAAAACACAAAAAAGGGAAATGAACCGGACACTTACATAAGCAAAGAAAAAAAAATTCAATAAATTTCAATGAATTATTTCGAGCGACTCCAACCTCCGTTCTAAGAGATTTTATTATTATCGTACTTCTTATTTTATAAGCTTTTATAAAATTATTATTTTATGAATTATGGAGATTATCCTAAACTACTTAATACGATTTTACATCAGTGTGGCTCGATATCAACTAGGGGTTCGGGATTAGTCCGAGTTTTGTAAGTGTGTTAGTCACTCCCCAAACCCCCTAACCTTTAGAGATCTGGCTTATTAGCTTTCGGGGTTTGGACCTCTGGCAAAGACAATTGACTACATCAGTCATCAACCCTTCGGTTATGTCATAGTATCATCAAGGGTACTTTGTAGTCTAACCAAAGCGGACACATGTCCCAGCTACAAAGACTCAACCTTATAAGTGCCTTATTCAGGTAAGACTGAAAAAATACTCAAAAGCCACACACATTCCATTTCTGAGAGCTTTATCTCTCTCTCTCTCTCTCTCTCAACTCCTCTATAGAAACTGACTTGATCGTCGGAGAGTTTACGTCGGACACCCGTCCGACCACACCTAATCGTTTCACTGTCTTGCAGGTAGACTCAATCCAACCCGAGGAGTTCCATTCAAACTCTGTGGAAGCACACCACACATCACTCAATCCAATCCGAGGAGTTCCATTCAAACTTTGTGAAAGCACACCATGCATCATTTGGCGTCATTTGTAGGAAATGCTGAGTTTCCTCACCATTTGTCTTCTCTTCTTTCTCTGAGAATCGTTACACTGACAATTCTTTCTTCCATCATCTTTCAAAACCTGCATAAATAGGTCTCAAAAATGGAATTTACCCATGATGAAACCCACATTGTGGAGGACAGTCCTCCACCTGCCAACACAACTCAAGCAACAAACACTCCCGTAAATACTCAAATCCCAACAACAGCTTGTACCAACTTAGCCACCTCACTATAAACTCTTCAAGGCCTCATGGGGCAACCTCAAATGCCTAGTTTCTCAACTCCAGCCCCACAGCCTACGCTACCCCTTACAACCCTAGAATTAGTGGCTACTTTACAAAGCTTAGTCACTAACCTTGCCCCATTACTCCCACAACTCCAACCAACTCCAACACTTAACCCACTAGCCCAGGTTGGCAACGACCCTCCTGCAGTGAGTAGAAGGTTGAATTTCAACACCCCTACTGGTGTAGAAGCAGGGAGAATGCCACCAACAAGACTCACAGAAGGAAGAGGTGGGATTAGATCAGTGGTAGAAGTGCCAGCCAGAGAGGAAAGAGTGGGAGATGGAAGCATAAGGCCTAGAGAGGATGATGGACATAGATGAACCTCGATTAGTCGAAGCATTGCAGAAGTGTACAACTCATCAAGAGTATTTCAAAACTCTAGTCCGAAGCTCTCCCAAGACATGAATGAGGCCATGGCCATAGCAGAGGAGTATATTAATCAAGACAATGCTTTTAGAGAAAGTAGGTTCTATAGGAAGAGGAAGCCAGAAGAGGGAGGTCCATCCCAAAAGAAGGGGAAAAAATAAGACACAACACTAAGGAAAGGGGGATCATTGAGTAGGCATAATCCCCAACCAAGGAAAATTGAACCACCAAAGAGGGAGAGATTTGACCCCTCCAAATTCACGCCTTTAAATGCCAAGCTAGAGGTGGTTTTCACAGCCTTCTAGGATAAGGAGATCTGGAGGAGGCCGAGGCCGATCATGAAAGATCTAGAGAAGCAGGATAGATCTCAGTGGTGTAAGTTCCATAATACTCACGGGAACACTACCGATAATTATTGTTCATTCCTAGAAGAGTAGAGAGGCTGATCTAATAAGTGTACCTCAAAAACTACATCAAAAAGCTGACCAAGTTGGACTAGCGAACCCAACACAGGTCGAACCCATGGAAGATGGAATAGCATGGGATATCCTTTGCTTCACAAGAGGACCAGAAGAGATCCCTCTCAACAGGTACAAGGAGAATGGGATAGCCCAAACCTACGAGCCATCAAAGTTTGTCTTTTATAATGGATCAAGACAGTTAGTAGGAGGTTCTGCTAGCAGGGCCACCAGAAAGGCAAAAGCTATAGTAAACACAATAGTAGTGGTGAACTTCAGGGTTCGGAGGATCTTCGTGGATACAGGTAGTTCGGTGAATCTCCTATCGTGGGAGGCTTTCACCTAAATGGGCATAGAAGACTCGAGATACAACCGTTATAAGTGCTAGTCCAAACCTTAGACGAAGCCATCATTCCAACAGTAGGCATTATCGAGCTATCGATGACAGTGGGAAAAGCCCCGTAAGCTGTAGCAGTCATGGCAATCTTCGAGGTAACAAAACTGCCCATGTCCTATAATGTGTTATTGGAGCGGCCATTGCTCTGGGATTTAGATTCCTTAGTGAGTATCCAAAGGTGCATACTAACTATTCCTCTCCCAGATGGTTCAGGCTTACACGTCTATGGTGACGTAGCCCCCAAAGTGACAATGCAAATAGTAAGGAAGAGGAAGATGGTATCACTGGAGCTGGAAGAGGTGAACCTAGTAGAGGCAGCCCCCCAGAATACCTAAGAAGAAACTAAAAGCAAATCTGCCTAAGAGCTCGAACTATTCGAAGTGGTTGGTGATGGTCAAACCTTGCAGATCAATTCCACCTTGAACTTGGAGAAGAAGAGCCAAGGGCAAGAATTCCTAGCAAGTAGTTCTGAAACTTTCACATGGGTCTCCTCGAATATGCTAGGAATAAGCTCAAATGTGATCACCTACAAACTTTATGAGGACCCATATGCAAGCCTATCAAGCAAAAGAAGAGGTGCTTTGAGGCTGAGAGGCAAGCAGCCATTGATGAATAGATAGAAAAGCTTACTAAAGCAGGGTTCATAAGGGAAGTGTAGTTCCTAGATTGGCTATCCAACATGGTGCTAGTCAAGAAAGCTAATGGCAACTATCGAATGTGCATGGATTTCATTGATTTGAACAAGGCATGGCCTAAAGACTCATATCCACTGCCCATGATAGATAAGCTAGTAGATTCGATAGGTGGATACAAATACCTTTCACTATTTAATGCCAAGCAAGGCTACCACTAGATTCGAATGGAAGAAGAAGACGAGGAGAAAACTTTATTCATCACAAAAAAGGGAATTATTATTATATGTCCATGCCTTTCAGACTCAAGAACGTTGGAGCTACTTATCAGAGACTCATCAATAAGTGTTCAAGGAGAAGTTGAGAAAGAGTCTCAAAGCTTATGTAGACGACATGGTGGTCAAGAGCATGAGCTTCCAGCAACACATCCAAGATTTGAATGAAGTGTTTGGAGTGATGAACACCTATGGAATGAAGCTGAATCTAGAGAAATTTGCCTTCATTCATGGAGGCAAGTTCTTAGGCTATCAGGTCAGTGAGAATGGGATAGAACCGAACCCAGACAAAGTCCTAGCTATACTGGAGATGAACCCTCCAAGAAGTGTAAAGGAAGTCTAAAAGTTGTCAGGCTGATTGGTGGCCTTAAATAGATTCATGTCCAAGTTAGGAGAAAAGTATTTCCCATTCTTCAAAAAGCCAAAAAAGAGTGCTACCTTCGAATGGACAGAAGACTACCAACAAGCCATGGATGATTTGAAGAACTTTCTAGCCTTAGAATAGGTCTTAAGCAGACCCCTCAGCAGTGGAGAGCTCCTATTGTGCCTTTTAACTTCGTCGTATATTGTCAGTTCAGTGCTAGTGAGAGAAGAAGGGGGTCTCCAAAAATCAGTGTACTACTTCAGCAAGGTACTATAAAGAGCAGAGCTGAACTATAGCCCCATTGAGAAAATGGTGTATGCCCTGGTGCTCTCTTGCAGAAAGTTCAAAGTCTACCTAGAAGAGCACCAAGTAGTAGTAGTCATAAACAAGCCCTTACAAAAGCTCCTACATAAGCCAGAACTTTCAGGAAGACTGCTATGTTGGGCAGTAGAGTTGGGAGGATATGGCTTAAAGTATAGGTCTCGAACAGCCATCAAAGCCCGAGCCCTAACATATTTCATTTCAAAATGCTCATTTCCATAGGAAGTGATGCCAGAAAGCAAAGTAGAAGGGCAAC
>CAOJBK010838808.1:0-11349 GCA_948294925.1 Codiaeum variegatum | reverse complement strand
GACTGATGATTTTGTGATATCATGAGGATAAGAACATGAATTTTGATTTGGAATAATGTACTTTTGTTAATGCATGCTATGTGCTTGATTAAATGCCTAAATGAAGTTAAAAACAATGGTTTAGTGTTTTTCTTTATGATTTTGTGCGTAAAAGATGATTCAATAGTTGCTTTGGATGAAATTTTGGCATTATTGATACTTTTAGCATGGGATTTATGGTTCAAATTGGAATTGACATTAAATTATGAAATATTCATGTTAGATTTACATTTTTGGTTTTATGTTTGTTTTCAGATGGCTAAAGACAAGGGAATAGGAAAGGCAATTGCAAAACCAAAAAGCAAAAAGTGAGCATAAAGAGAAATCAATGTCCCATCACCAATTGTAACTCCTAGACTGATTAGATATGCTTTTATTGCAAGCCATCCAATGTTGAGCTTCCAAGATGATGAGAGCAGGAAGAGATTTTAGGTCTTAGCTATTAGATATGCTTTTATTGCAAGCCATCCAATGTTGAGCTTCCAAGATGATGAGAGCAGGAAGAGATTTTAGGTCTTAGCTAACAAACCATTCCTTCCGTATTGGCTTATCGATTAGGCTAGCTTGGAGGGGACTCCTCTACATGATGATCTTCGATAGTACATTGAGCTACTGAGTTGGAGAAACTTCTTCAACATCAATATATCGACTTATAGGGAGTTAACGTTAGAATTTTATTGCACACTCAGGTTCGAGGGGAAGAGGCATAGTGTTTGTAAACTGATAGAGTTTGATTGAATGGGAGGTCATATGTGTATACAATAGAGGAGTTTGTTAAGTTTTTTGGGATATATACACAAGAGGAGCTCGATTCTCCGATTTATCGAGAATCCTTAACTGATTGGAGGAATTAAGCCAATAAGCAAGATTAGTGGAAGAAATACACGAGCGCACATTGGAGATTTGGGGTGAGTCATAATAAAGCTACTTCTTATATTGATTTCCATATGTGAGTGATACACAATTTGTTGGCCCACACCATCACGCCTCAACATGATAGCACAGGACATATCCAAAGTGACAACTGGTTAATCTTAAGCAACATGAGAGAGGGGAATTTGGTTAATGTTTCTTATTTTCTGTTAAAGATGTTTATGAATCAAGCGAAGAAGAAGAAGAATGATTTTTTAGCTAGAGGAGCTTTTGTTTCGCAATTAGCTGCGAAATTAAAATTAAATTTTGAGCATCAAGATGGATTGACACTAGATGGGAATCCGGTGTTTATGGATGTGGCAAAATTTTGACAATTTGACATGGATTACACAAAACCAGAACCTCTACCACCACCATCTTTTAAGTATGACCCTGCACTTAAGGTACCACATTCTGTTTCTTCTACTATTCCTTATGTTTCGACTACTGTTGTTGGTCTTTTTGCTACTGTTTCTAGTCTCAGTGTGTCAATAGGACCTAGTTTTGATTTGGGAGGTCATAGTACATTGGCTAGACCAAGTGTTGTTGATATTGGTACTATTAGGATGTCTTTTACAGTTGATGGTCCTAGTTCAGTTACTGTTAGGCTTGAAAAGTCGAGCAGATACACATGCTTAAAGCTTGACTTGTAATAAACCACTTAATGGTGTACCAATCAGGCTTTCATAGCAAATTAGAAGGACTCATCTCCAATAGCCAACTAATCTAGTCCTTTTCAAAGTTAAATTGAATGGCAATCTTCCTAGTACGATACCAAGCTACGAAGTATTTTGGCCTGTTAAGTCTATGAACGATTTTGAGGTGGTCCATTTGCCAAATCTGAAGGCAAATACATAAGTCAGAGAAACCTCAAAGCATGCTAAAGTAGACAAACAAAAAAGGGTCTAAGTACATGGAGCAAAAGCACACTGATATTCCAAGATTCCCTAAAGCTATAATAGCGATCAAGGATCAATAGTGTTTCAGCCAAAATCATGCCCACAATTGACTTACCTTTACCCATCTAGAGTATCATTTTAGCTATCCTCGCATCTGTCCATCTAATTAGGCTCACAATAATACAGCCACAATCAATGCAAAGGCATAGGCCTTCAATCTCCAAGCCATCAAAATGAGGTCATCCTTTCATTCCTCTAAAAACATAAAGGCCAATACAGGTAGGTCAACCAAATCATCCTTCACCATACTTGAAGCAACCTCTATGCACAAATCCAACAACCTCTTGAACAAATTGAAATATCCTACCTGCCCAATTGGAACAGTCAGAATAACCTTGGGGTTCGTACCAAGCAAAAAGGAAAACTCCTCAAAGTTGGACACATCTCGTCCATACCAGCTCCAAAATAGAATACGTGATCAACATGACCATATGCAAACATTCAAATAATCCCAATTAATCCTAATAGCCCTAAGAGTTGGTAAAGCTAACGTACCATATCTTTCGAGGTTGATTCTCTGCAGTTTACTCAACTTCTAACACCACTCATGCATCACGTGGCTGAAAAAGGGATCCATGTTATGGGCAAAAAGAAAAGAAATTGACTTTTTCTACAAAATAATTTTAATCCCTAATGATTTTCTGAGTCAAAAATATATTTTTCGTACTTCTATTTTTAGTGGCATGCAAATCGAGGTGGAAAAACTGAGTGCGGAAGGCTAAATGCATGAGACAGGACGAAACACACATGTTTTGGCCTAAAGGCATGCGTTTGTCTACAAACATATGCATTTTCTCCTAAACGCATGCGTGAGGGGTTAAAGGCATGCATTAGCTACCATGTGTTGCATAGTGATATGGCCCGTCAAAACGATTTGTCCCGATCCAATTCCATTTTTGCTCGATTTTTGGCTCAAAATCATTTTCAAAAATTGGAAAATGATGAAACTAACATGAAAATTTCCTGAATTTTCATAAAAAAATTAAACTGAAATTCAAAGTATAAAACAAAAATCTAAAATTGTTTTTACAATATCCCACAACTGGGGCCCAAATATGGTCAAGCATAAATTATGCATCTCATGCATCTCCCTCTAATTATTGGCATCATCCAACACATATCATGGGGATCCTCTCGAAAAGTCTTCACCCCAATGCAAAGGTACTACAAATATCTATCAAAGATAAGGATCTGATGAGGTCAAGACCTCAAATGGCACAATTTTAACATCCAACAAACCCATAAGTTCATATTGCATGATAACCAGAATTCGCAAGACAATCTCAACGTCCTTAACTTGGCACACCATAAGCTCAGCAGCTGAAGTGGTGTAAGCCCTTATTACTGATAAGGCAACAAAGTCCATAATCGTTATGGCATGGTCACAAGCCTAGAATCTAAAATGGTACCTGTGGGTTCACTATCATCAGAATAACCTTTTGCTAGAACATAATTCATATAAGAGGGCAGCTGTGAACCCTTAATTTTCCACCTCCAGAATTTCCTGTTGCTTATTGATGCTCAAAGGATTGGGAACCCTCGAGACAAAAATTAATGCAACGCCCTTGTTGCATCCGAGGCAACTTTTGAGATGAAAGTCTTAAATTACAACGGTTTAGATTGAAAATTTTGCATATTTTCGAGGAAATATTCATATTTTTGCACCATCAAATCCGACCCATTAGTATATGCCCAACGGTTTAAACCAGACTCAAATCGGACTTTAAACGGACTTAGAAAATAAAAAAATAAATCGAATCAGATCGAACCAACCCAGAAAACTAGGCTCAGACCTTGGCCCAGTTGAGCGTGTTATTTTGTATGAAATTTTACTTATTATTCTTTTATATTTAAGTACATTTTTGCTCATAAATTGAATTTAATAAGTTTGTTAAGTGTATTTTAGGAAAATTTAGGAAATATGGAGTTATTTGATTAATAAACGAAGTTCCTAAATGAGTTAAAGAGTTGATAAATAAAATTTTAAAAGATTATTATTGAACGGGTTAAGGCACGGCTGTTCGTATCAAGGAGATAGGCCATGCCGATCTCTGGACTAAAATCAACTTAGAGTTCAAAATTTCAAACAACCGCACGGACTGCGTGGATTAAAGTCCAAACCGTGCACCAAGCCGTGTGATTCTCTTGACTAAAGGAGCATTGCTTGTGATGAAGCACACGAGGAGGAAGAGTAACATGCAGAGGTCATGTACAATTTTAAAGAGGCCGTGCAATTGCTTTTTTTTTTTTTGCAAGAAGTTAGGTTTTTCAAGCTGTATTCTGAAGTCAAATCCAACTCAAATTCATATTGAAGTTTCCAACATAAAGACGACTTATTTCTGTATTTAAATAAGTTTATTGAAGGGTTAGAGACACAAAACATCCACTTCACATTCAACATTTAACATTGAAGATCTAGCATCCTTCATCCCTTGAACTCATCAAATTTCTCTAAGTTTATTTAGTTCTTAGTTTAGAATTCTCTATTTTTCATTATTTTGTTCAGTTTTTCATTAATTTAGTTTGTGTTAAAGATTGAAGTTGAATTTCTCCAAGGAGATTGGGTTTTCTACTTTTTAATTGAGGTTTATTCTTAAATTAATTGGTTTAATTCTGGGTTTTCTTTGCATTAAGGGTATTAAGCATGATTTCTCTTAGAATTATTATAATTTTTTGTGTTTTAAATCAATCATAAACAAAATTCATTTTTGTTTAAAGATTGACGCATGAAATAGTTTTGATACGATGAATTGCTGTGAGTTTTATTATTAAGGTCTAACTTTTGCTTGATTAAATTGAATTAAAGATTATAAATCGATTGCTTGATCACCAATTAGTTTATTTGGGGTTTCAATGATGGAGCAAGAGTGGAAGTCTAAATCTGGAACTATTCAATTAAAATTCTTAAACAAAATGGGTTCATAAGTTTTAGTATTAAATCCTTTGATTGATGCATGTTTTCTCTAGATTACATCTATGAATGTGTTAGTTAGACTAGGGCAAGCTCTAGTTGAATGATTGCATTAAACATTGGATTGTTAAACCTAAATTATAGAATTTATAGTTTGGAATCATAAAGGATAGACTATGGATTGTTAATTTCTCTAGACACGTTCATAATATTGCATACATTTATTCATTGCATGCTTGTTTTAATTTTATTGTCTTAATTTACTTGTTCAATTGCAAAATCAAAATCTGCTTTTACTTTTACTTGTTCTTAAAGAAACAAATTGATTAATCTTAGCCAAGATAAGTCTTGGTCCTTGGGAATACGACCTTGGGTTCTCATCCTATATTGTAATAGCCCGTATACATGCGATCAGTATTTTGTAGTAGATTTTGAGGCAAACACATGTGTTTTGAGTAAACACATTTGCTTGTGGGCAAATGCATGCTCTTGTTGCAAAACCTATGCGTTTGGTACAAAACACATGCATTTTCCCCAAAACCCTTGCATTTTATTCTCTAGGGTTTACAACACGAATCTCTATAAATTTGAACTATTCAGAACAGTTTCAGGGTTTCGACTTTCAGACTTTTTCGATGCACTTTTCACTTATTTTCAGCCTCCAAAAACTCCAAAATACTCTTCAAACACTACAAACCTTCCTCAACTGATCCAAACAATTAGAGTTTCACAATAGACATTTCGGTTCTCATTAATCCAGTAGCTTAATTCCTTAAATTCTAGTTCAAATAGACAAACACCAGTGCTCTCTAAACACAACGGAGACCTGTTCTGGTTTTGTCAAGCTCTCCAACCAGTTGATTCCAAAGCCTTGCAAAGAAAGGTAAAACTAGTACAATATACTATTCTACTCTTTAAAATTGAATTAAAGCATATTTTTTCAGAATTCAATTTTAAACCCTTTAATATGATTCAGGCATGTTTTACTAAAAAATCTGTTTTTCAAAAAATGAATTCGATTAAACTCTAAAATGAACTTAGGTAATCAATTTCATATTCAAAATCATACTATTTATTAATCAAAATTTGAAACGATTAATAGCCCATTGATTAATGATTTTATTAAATAAAATTGGTTAGCTACTGAACATAAAACCACCTTATTATTATCAGAACAACCCCTACTTTTACCGAGAAGGGAGAATGATTTGGGATTTGATTCTAATTCAAAGGGATACGCCGGCAAGTCACTTCATGGCTTCAACTCCAAATGTGTGTTTACTTTTATTTTATTTGATTACTTCATTATTATTGTTGATGTTATTTATATTCTTTTATTTGTTATTGCGATTGGCTTGTTTTTATTATTCCTTTGTTATTGTATATGGATTTGTATTGGGAAATGTGTGCTTCTCCCAAATCATAAGACTAGAGGGGAGATCCCCTATTTCTATGTTCTTTTGGCAAATAGTAATCAATTGTTTTCTTTATGAGCATGGTCATTTATTCTTTTACTACTTTATGGTTTATCATGTGCATTATAATATGTTCATACATCATGATTATTGTGTTATATGTTCGTGCATGCACGAAAATTCTATTTTAACTAAAATCGCATATTTTTAAGCCAAAAGTTGCTATGTAAAAAGTAAAAACTATTTTTCTTAAAAAGTTGTGTTATCAGATCTCTAATCCCCAAATCCCCTTTGGTTCAAAAGAATAGTCTTTTCAATTGGGTAAAAAATCATTTTTTTCTAAATTGGAGCTTTCACAAAAGGTTTCTTAATCATCTAATAAAATTTATTTTCTTAAAGTATTAGGTGGCGACTCTGAACACTCAACACACCACCAACGAACACATGTGGATGAACAAATGTGGGACCCGACCACAATTCGCGATACCATGGGCGATCTGACTCCCAGAGGTCGGTTTCCTTTGGGCCACAAGCTTACAAAGCGCGCAAGGGAAAATCCCACTAGCAGCTTGGATGGGGCCTCAAACCTTCATAGCATCTCCAATTTTTCTGATTGAAGATAGGTATACGATTTAAAAAGGCATTGATTGAACCATCAATTCTATTAAGAAATGGAGAAGATCCCAACTCCTTTATTTTTTTAAGGTTAAGTGCAAAAAAAGTCTGTGATTTTTTTTGTGATAATTTAGGATTTGTGTTTCATTTTATGGGCAAAATTGGATATTTGCCAACTTTCATCCAATGTGGCGCTGATGTGGCATTAATTTTTGCCTACCACGTCAGATCCACATTGGATAAAAGTACGCAAAGATCCTATTTCACTAACAAAATGAAATGCAGATCCTAAATTGTCACAAAAATTTTACTGACCTTAAATTACAAATGCGTTAAAATATAAGACATTTTTTTGTACTTTTCCCTTTTTTAAAAATATCCCAACTCCTCTATTACAACATGTAAAGGGTTTAAATTAACTCTCTATTTATATAAAGTTTAATTAATACAATTCTATTTATCTTATTTTCTATCGGTTCATTTCTTAAAAAAGTTTTTCTCTTTCTTATCACAAATTAACATTAAATGCTTTTATTATAAAATAAAATAAAATGAAGAATGTAATATAAAGAGTACTTTAAGTTTAATAAATTTATTTGAATTTTATATTTTAAGACTTCTTAAGCTATTTTTTTAAAATAAAAAATAATTTCATTGATTTAATCTAACAATACATCCGATAGAAACACAAATACAAATGTACTAAAAACCATACATAGTGAATTAGTAAATTGAAGATCCATAACACCCAGTTAATAGCATAATAAAATGGCTCAATGCCTATAACATACTGAGAACCATAATATAATATGTTATCTCTATTTGATTGAATATATACTGTCTGTCTGAATCTGAATCACATACAAAAAACAAATCGTTGTAGAATAATGGAAAGTAAAACACCGCAAAATGACGAAATCGCAAAAGACAAAGAAAATAAAATAAATTTTAGATCAATATGAAATAACCATTTATTTCAGAAATAAATTCATAAAAAAAAGATGTAGCTAAGTGATTTCTAGTTAAGAAATATAAAAAATCGCCCCTCTCTACTTAACATATAAGTGGCTATGAAAAGAGAAAAGAGAGAAATTAGAGAAAAAAGAGGCTAAGGTTTTAATAACAAAATAGTTGATTTGTGTTATTTAACACAACTTCTTAAGTTGTTTTTATGAGTTAAAATATTCTCTTTATTTCAAAGAATACGATTGAAGATTATTCAAAAGAGAGAGAGAGAGAGAGAGAGAGAGAGAGAGAGAGAGAGAGGTTGGGATCCAATTAGTACATCCTTAAAATATGTACTAAAATATCAATATAAGTCCTTAATTATTAAATATGAGAATTAAACTAATGACTTATATTGAAGAAAAAAATCACAAACTCTCAAGTTATGTCAATGAACACACACCCAACGACCTAAAAGTTGTAATTTTATTCAAAACTCTCAGCAACTTGTGATTTGAAATCAAGTTGCAATTTCAAATTAACTTTCATTTAAAAAAATTGAAATTAAATGACATATAATCAATGGATTACTCAAATCATACGTTAAATCAACAAATCAATGTGAGTGATACACAATTTGGTTTAAATCTAGTGGAATTTTTCACTAGATTAAGTTTAAATCTTTCTCGAGTAATTAAACCCTTGATTTTCTAACTAATAGAAAAGGAATCTCTTCTCAATCCTATTAAATTAGAAATTACATTAATGTTCCATTGAAAAACGTGTAAAACACTAGGAGTTTGCGGATCTACCTCCAACAAACCTATTAAGTTTTTTAGTGTTGTATGTCTAAACTCCCTATCTTTAGCAAAGTTTAAACAACACAAATCAAGAACAAGAATGCAATTGCAATTGATTTATGGAAAATCAAGTATCAAAAACTAAACTTATTAAAAAACCTAAGCATTCATTAAACAAACTGTTGATCAGTCCATACAATTGAGTAATACTCGTCTAATATAGGTAGATTAGATAAGTTCAATTCATAACAATAAGAAAAGAATAAGAAATTAATAGGGAAAAGAAATAAACCAAAGAACACATGATGAACCCTAGCTTAATCCTTGAATTCCAATGATTTTCTTGCTTAATCAGGGCTCTAGAAGTGTTTCTCCACCTCTAATTCGATCTTTGATCTGCAGAAACTTAGTTTTTGGCAACTCTTTTGTGTTTTGGATGAACCCTATGCCTAAAGACCCAAAATAAGATAAAATTTTCTATAAAATTCATGAATTTTATTAGTATAGAGGGCTGGCCTGGGCAGCTCCCACGGCCCGTGCCCATGCCCATGTATGTGCCTGCCTCCTGTACAATTTACCAAAAACTTGATTTCTTCCACGGTCAGAATCAGTCTTTTGAATTTCATGCCAATTTTGGATATTTAGATGAAATAATTAGACTTTGTGGTCTCTTACAACATGTTAGATCTTTCTCTTAGTTTTCTAACGGTATCTGAATTGCCTCAATTTGAGTTTTTTAGCTCAAGTTATACTCAAAATACTGAGGTAGGGTCAAACCAGCCAGAATTTCACAGATTGGGCAGTAAGCTCTCACGTTCCCTGGATCGGCCCGTGTCGAGGACTGTGAGAAACTAATATTTCTCATTTTTTTAGCATTTCTCATGGGCTAGCTCATAGGCCATGAGCCAGACCGTGGGGTATCCCCGAGGCTTGATTTTTCGCTCCATTTTGACGCATTTTCTTTGTCTTTTGAGCAAGAACCTTGAACTAGTTCCTCCGAGCTCCAGAATGCAATTAATTACTTAGAAATGGATAAAAAGCACTAGAATAAATAAATTAAATTGAATTTAACAAGTAATATCATCATGAATATGGGAGAAAATAATGTATAATTTGCTAGTTATCAACTTCCTAGTGGAAGAGTTCACTTTTGTAGTGATGAAGACAACAAAGCTTCAAGTAGGCTAGAATTGGATTTGCTAGAAGAGCTCAGGAATTGGTAGCCATGAGAATGATAGCCTATAAAAATAGGGTTACTAACTACTTCAAGAAGAAAGTGAAAACCAGGACCTTGGAAGAAAAAGAATTAGTGATTAGAAGCCTTAAAGCCACAGGAAAGAAAGAAGGCACAAGCAAGCACACACTAATATGGGAAGGCCCATTCATTATAGACCAAGTCATTGGACTAGCCACTTACAAGCTCAGAATTATGGAGAACATATATATGCCGCACACCTAGAACATACAACATCTGAAATTATATCATGAGTGAAAACAGTTAATGAAAAACACTTCTATCATCAAAACTTGTATTCATAAATGACCCTCCATGGGGGACACCAAGCCCTTAGTGAGCTAAGGCCCTAATCCCAACTCAACTAGAAAAAGACCATCCAAGGGGGGCATTAAACCCTTAGTGAGCTAATGCCCTAAGCCTAGCTCGACTAGAAAAAGATCATCCAAAGGGGGCACTAAGCCCTTAGTGAGCTAATGCCCTAAGCTTAGCTCGACTAGAAAAAGACCCTTAAAGGGGGGCACCAAGCCTTTAGTAAGCTAAGGTCCTAAGCCCAACTCGATTGGCAAATGACCCTCAAAGGGAGGGCACCAAGTCCTTAATGAGCTAAGGCTCTAAACCCAGCTTAACTGGTAAAAGACCCTCTAAGAGGGTACAAAACCCTTAGTGAGCTAAAGTTCTAAGCCCAGCTTAACTAGCAAAAGACCTTCCAAGGGGGGCATCAAGCCCTTAACAAGCTAAGGCCCTAAGCCTAGCTTGATTGGCCAAAAACCCTCTAAGAGGGGCACTAGCAAACCTAGAAAGAACAAAGCAATCTAAGACTCAAATCCACCAACTTGAATCCCAAAATAGCATGCAAACTAATAATTATAATCATAATAACTTAGTTAAAATCTCACAAGAAATATAATGACAATTTAAACATTCTTGCTTTATTTATGTACAAAAGGAAGGCCATTAATAGCCAAAGGAAAAAAGGACAACAAAAATAAAAGCCAAAATTGAATGAACAAAAGGTAAAATGGGATGAAAGTCAAAATTTCATTAACAATAATTGTATACAAGAGGTTTTGTTGAACACAAAACTTATAAAAAGAAAAAACTCAAACTACAAAAGTACAATTAGATCAGTTCTTTTGAGGTCAAGAGGTGCCGACTTCATGATCATTATGAGGTTGTTGGAAATCCTAGAGGCTATGATTTAAACCTTCACTTATGTGTTGCTGATACTTAAGAGCCGAAGCATTAGAACTAGTTGAAGCCAAGTCTGGATCCAGTGCCACTGGGTTACCTGACTTGTCATTAGTTGAGGCAAAATCATTTAAAAAGGACAAATATGGCTTTCCAAACTTCTCTAGATACTTTGACAGCTCAATTTTAGGAAAAGATGTGTTGCCAGTGTAAAGGTTTTACCCCTCTTTAGCTTTAGGGAAATTTGGTAAAACAATCTCTAGAGTCTAGTTCTATCTTTCAGCTATAGCTCAAAGCTCTTAACTCCTACACAACTTATTGAAAAAGT
>CAOJBK010838536.1:0-12436 GCA_948294925.1 Codiaeum variegatum | reverse complement strand
TCAAATACAGCCTTGCAATTCGTTGTTACAAGATCTGAATTTCCTGTTATTCCTTAATTTTGTTTCTTGAAATCTATCCTGTCCTACATCAATTCAAACCTGGATTTTCAGTTTATATCCTTTATTTCAGCAAATTCACAGTAGAACAGGTTGCCTAAGTCTGTCCTACATCAAAACATGATCTTAAAGGTTGAACATGATGATCTTAAAGGTTCACATGCTTAAGTTTTTATGCTCTTTGTGTAATCTTATTTCTAAATTAGAAAAATTTGAGAAAAACGTTCAACATTTTGGCACCCAAGAAACTGAGGAATCCTTTTGTCATTTTACTACCATTATAATTTTTGCCTTTGTCCTTGCCTAACATGATTATACTTATTTTTAAATTGAATATTTATTAAGAGTAAAAAATAACTCTTTATATGAAACCACATGTTTTATTGATATTGTTTCTATTGATCTAGATGAAGAAAATAACATTTTTTTTGTCCATACTAGTAATTTGACAATTACAGAATTTCAACATAATAAATGAACTGAAATTTTCTACTTGCTTTTGCAGCTTCCAACTCAATACTACATGGCATTGGTAAGAATCCTGAAAGCTAAAGTATTACAAACTGGTTTACTTTACACTTTTTTTTTGGTACTTGAATAATTTATTTACATGACTTTATTGTTGTTCCAATACAGCTGTACACACTTATCACCACAATTCTAGCTGTGCAAACCATATACTATGGTTACATCTACCATCAAAGGAAATTCAGTAGCTGGCATCAAGAGGCAAGAATAATCTTCTGTTTTTTATTCTGTCTATTAGCTTGTATTTAATCATGTGAAAATCAAATTACTTTTAGACAGAAAATGCACTGTTATCACTGATAGGTGGGTATACAGTACGTAGGTAATACCTGGCTGTTTTGCTTTGGTACTCGTGATGAGAATTTGGTGTCATCGTGGTGCAATTTTATTCCAGCAAAGGTTGAGTTATTTGGTTTGTTTTTGATGAATAATGGACTTTGCACTGAAGATTACTTATTTTCTTGACGTCTTTGCTCTATTGGCTCTAACCTTTGCGGCTTATGAGTTAGTCATATTTTCTTGCACTGTTCTTTTTCTTGGAAGGTTTGAGCCTATTTTATTGATTGGTGGGCCTTTCTTATGGCTGTGCCAGAGCGTGTTGGTGACTTCTTTAGGCAATGGATGTCTTTTGCTCTTGTAAACTCCAAAAGAAATTTAGGAAAACTCTTTTCTTCATCAGTTGGTTGTTTTGGTTACAACATAATAAGGTTACATTGCATCCGATACTGCTGCTGAAAATTTCGAATCATGTGCTCACTTGATTTTTTCGATGCTAGTTATGGATTAAGGCTTTTTCTCTTGCATTTCCAGCTCTAATTGTCTCCTCCTATGGCATCAGGCATTGGAGCAACTACAAAAGGCGCATCTCTTAGGTTTTTGGCCCTATTTTGTTTTTTGCTTTGCTATTGGGTGTGTTTTGCTGCAGGCTTGATAGGGGCATAAATCATGAAGGGCTCAACGTTCAGCTCGATAAAAGCTGGTTCGCGTTCAACTCGTTTTCTAAACGAGCCAAGCTTGAGATTTAATTTCAAGCTCATTTAATAATTGAGCCAAACTTGAGCTAAGATAAGCTTGACTCGATTAGGCTCTCGAATAGCTTGATTACAAGCTCGTCAGCAAACTCTCAAAGCAGCTTGATAAGTAGGCTTATAAACAAGCTCCTTCTATACACATATAATTATATTAATTCATATATAATATCATTTTATTATAAGTTTATAATTTGCATCAACGATATTTTAATCTAATATCAATGATTTTTTTTATTAAAATTTATTAGCAGTTTATAAATAGTTTTATTGTATTTATTAATAAAAATTTTGGTACTGTAATTAATGTACTTACAATTTTTTTGTTAATTTAAAATAACCAATATATCTATGAAGCACGGACACTTCTAAAAGGTTGCCGTATGCTTGTCGGACACTCCGGGGACACGGACACGGCTTGGACACGCGGGGACATGTACGGGACACGGGAATTTTGAAAAAATTAGATTTTTTTGTAAAAAACTCTTAAAAAGTTTTAAAATTTACCAATAAAAAAAATAATCCAACCTTAGAATTTTTCTATCTCAATATTTCTTTCTTCAAAATGGAACTCTCATCAATCTCTTTCTCTCGATCTCTCTCTTTCTATTTTCTTCTTTTTTTCAATTAGTTGCAGTTATTTTAATTACATGAGTTGATAAACCATGAATTCTATTTATAATTTATATCTTTTAAAATTTTGATTACAAAATATATATATATATATATATATATATATATATATAAAATTTGCCGTGTCCCTGGTGCACGCGTATCTCATTTTTTTAGAAAATGCCGTTTCCCGCACCCGTACCCGAGTCCGCGAGTCCGAGTCCGAGTCCGAGTCCGTGCTTCATAGCAATATATGCTTTTAACAAATATAACACAATATTTTATTTATATAATCTAATATTATAATTTTTAAAATATATATATTTTTACTAATTCAATTATAATTGAATAACTAATCGAGCTCGAATGGAGCTCAAGCATACTATATAAATGAGCTTTTAATTAGTCAAGCTCGATCAAGTTTGAGCTCAACCCGAGTTCGAAATGAGCCTAGCTTGAACACAATTTTGAGACTCAACTAAAAGCTCGAACTCGGAAAAAATAAATGAGCCAAGTTTGAGCAAGGTAAAGCAAGGCTGGACTCGAGTCATTTACACCCCTAAGGCTTGATACACTTTCATTTGCTTTGCTTTGAAGAGAATTTTTTTCACCATAACCTCTTTGGTTATGGTGGTTATTCCCCTAATTTATTAATAAAAAAGAATAAAGATTATCAAAAAAAAAAAGCCTCAACATTGATTATTTGGCCTTCAAAATGTACCTTGAACTGAGATGCTTTTTTGAATTCTTACTTAGCACTTCTTGCATTTCTGATGTATTTATATTTTTCCTTCGCTAAATAGCAATTGTTGAGAGTTTTCAAAGTTTGCTTACTACAATGGATGACAAAAGAATTTCTTTTAAAAGATAAGAAACAATGACATGTGAAATAAGCTATCCCCCTAATCTCAGCATCAGAAATGCGAATAATAAAGAAGCACTACAAGACGCTATGCTCTCCAACTATGTTAAACCCACTTTGATATTTATCAAAGGCTTTTCTCTCTGATTGTAGTCAAATGCATCTGTTATTCTCGCTCTTATATAAGCATCTGATTTAGAACTGAATGGATTTAGTGTATGAATATGATCCACCACATATGTGGTGAATAAATTATGAAAAGTAATTGATTGTACTTATGTTGGAGACCTGCATGTGAATCTCAAGTAACATGGAACCTAGGTGAAGTTTGGTATATGAATGGTTTGTGAGCTTTTTATGAAAATTAAGTTGAGAAACTCTTTCAAGTCTCAAGGTTAGAAGTTCTTGATTCCATCTTTCTACCCTATTAGCATCACATTCTGAACTTTAGAATTCATTGAAGTTGCTCCAGTATGCTCATTAGGAGCATCTCAGTGCATGTATTTTTTTAGCAGGGATGATGCTTGTGTTGTTTTAACCAATAACTGTCATGGTGGAGTAACCTCATGAGTGTATGTCTTATCCTTCTTCCTTGAGCTGATTAAAAAATCCAAATGAAAGTTATCTTGATTGTGCATGATATTTCCTGTGTTTCTATATTGTGGAAAAGATTTTTAAGGATGTAATTACGCTTATTGGAACAAGCCTAAGCCTTGGCCAGATTGTTGTAAAATCCTCCCTGCCTTTCCTTATTTTTGAATAATTTGCTTGCCTAGATGAACAAGCGCAAGTGTAGCATTCATGTAGGAAGTTGTTATATTTGAGTTGAACCACTTCCTTTCTTTTAGTGGCGTGTGAATCATTGCACATTTATCTGTATGCTGGTAATGTTTCTTGTTTCGCTCACAATTTTCTGTTAATTTTTTACATTGAAATGCAGGGTCCTACTGTCAACCAAGGTGAAGAAGTAAAACGCAGACGAGGAATTAATGGTGCTGGTTTGGAGCAAGCCAACAATGCTGACAAATGGAGAAATGGGTCCAGCTCTTTTGATGAAGCAATTGTTTTGAGTTCACCCATTCCTCTTCCAGCATTTCCTCAGGGCAATTCTCTTGGAAGGGAACTATACTACATGTAAATTTCTGTTCTAGAATTTTTTTTGCAGAGCGGCCATGCTCCTAGTTTATCATTCGGTTATGATGCACAAATAGATAAACAGTCAAAAGTGATAATGATGTAGGACATTTGATTGAAGCCTCTTTGGCATGATGTTTGTAAACATGCTTCCATTGTGCCCTATCGGATAATTAGTTGAAAATATTAAATCAGCAGGAAGTCTTTTTGCATGTCCTTGTTTTTCATTTAATAAATGTCAGAAAACCTGTTTCTACTAGAAAGTTGCACATAAGTGGCTGAGATATGCTTTTACCATTTCCTGCAACTGCTCTGTTATGCAACTGAAAATAAAAGGGAAATTTACCAAAGAATACCCTATGGTTTCAATCTCATTTTCACTTAGGGGCCTGTGGATTTTTTTTTTCACAAAATGAAGGCTGAGGTTTGCTATTGACATTTTAGGGTCTATAGCCTGAACACCATTAGTCAGTGATGATGAGGCCTAGTCAATGTGGATGTGGCACTGAATGGAACTTGTGGACACCCCTCATTTTCAAAGGTAGCGACATAGACTAAAAAGTGGGACCCACAAGTGCCACATCAGCATTAATTATGCTACAGTCAATGCTATATCAATGTTGACTATGCCAACTCAGCATTGATTTATGGTGTTTGGACCCTAAATTGTTAATAAAACAAACCTTAGACCCCATTTTGTGAAAAAAAGAAAATTTAAAGTAAAATGAGTGAAACCACTGGATACTTTTTTGCACTTCTCCCAAAATAAAACTTTATAATTTGACTGCTTTGATTAACTTTTGATGATAGTTTTTCTACTTTTTTTTTTGTGAACTTTACAGGTCAGCAAGATCACTTTCAAGAAGTCATACTCCCACAGCAGGGTCCTTTTTGGCACAAAGAATGAGCCCTGCATCATATCCTGCTAGAAATTTAATTGAAGAGCCCTTGCTTGATGCAGATAGTTCAACACATTCTGCACCAAATTTGAAGCCCAAAACTATGTTATGTGTGGTGAGCATTGTTTATTGATAACCTAATCAGAACATGCTGTTTTAGTTGCAAATTTTTATGTTTTTTTTTTTTCTTCAGGTCTCTACTCTTGCATTTCTTGGCATCCTCAATCTTCATGAACCTGCAAATGACAGATCCACTGTAGTATTCAGAAATATAAATCAAGAATTTGTGTTGCCAGTAGGGCGAAAAATTTTGCAGGTGGCCAAGCTGAAATTTAGTTTACTGCAGGGTTAATTGCATACTAGTGTTGAAAAAGAGTATTTTTGTTATTATTAGTCTGCAGCTCTGTTCTTATAACAAAGATATGATAAGCCCACCCCCATTCTGAACCAGCAAAACAAGCAGTGAAGTAAAAGAAAGAGAATAAATTTGTCAAAACAAAATATTTTTGTCATTCAATAGCTTACGTCAGTAGAAAAAATCTCAATTATTAAACTTTAGCAGCAGTTCAAGAAAACATAGATAATATTGGTTATGATACTTATCCCTGCATCATTTCCCCTCAGTTTTAGAAATCAGATGTCAAGTTTTGTATTGTTGAAGTATATTTTTATTAATATTTTCTTTGCTTGAGGGAAATTAATTACCAGAATTTTAATCTTTTAATCAATTTGTTTTCCTAAAATATCCTAGAATGATAGAAATGGATACTTGCATGTTCTCTAATGAATCAAGTGAGGATAAAGCCATAATTCTAAACTGGTCGCTGACTTTTATACGTTTATTGTCAAAACCTTTCTTTATAAGATTCAGTTTCCTTTTTAAACTTTCAACTGTTTCAAGTAACAAGGATATTGAGTGCAATGATGAATGTTCGCGGAATTGCAGGTAAGCAGTGGAATGCTGCATGCAAATGATGCTGAAGAAAGCACTGCTATTGGATCTTTTCTTGGTTGGGGAATGGCAGCTATTTACATGGGTGGGCGGCTTCCACAAATTTTCCTCAATGTGAGAATAACTCTTTTCTAAAATCATTCTATGCGTCTAGTAAGATGAATTTCATCCAGAGCTTTGGATCTAAATCCCCTGATAACATCACTAACTGTCAACGTCTTGAAAGTCACTCTGTGTTGATTTATCTAATAATAAAAAACCAGTAGGGCCAAAATTATTTCAAATTCACAAGGCAAGTGTGGCATGAGAATGAAACTGAACTTCTAAAATATATTTGTAAATTAGTGTGCCACCTATAGAAGTTTTCTCTGCTCTTTTTGAAGAAAATAAAATGAAATAAAATAAAATAAAATCTAGTCTCTCTTTTTACTATCCATGCTCTCTATTTTAGTTTCCCACCCAAATTGTATTATCATTATTTTTTTGATTCATGTTTTTTACCTGCAAAAATGAGAGAGAGAGGAGAAATCAGCAGATAGAGGTCAGAGAAAAATGTATGGGGTGGCTAACTTAATATACAAACTATATTTGATTGTTGTTACAAAGTCAAGGTTTAGGTATTTTTAATAGACTCATCAAAATTTAATGTCTTTAGACTCTTTACAAGGATTTATAGTGACAAGTTTATTGACTGAAGTTGAGACCAATCAACTTCTAGTAATGTGTATTGTTATTGAACAGGAAATGCATTTTACCTTTGGTAATCAATATAGGTTCTATAACTACATTGTTAATATAGGCCAGGTATACAAATTAGTGAAAAATATCTATGCAGGTAAGGGTACTTAAATGGATTAGTGAAATCCTGGAAGGATAGATATTTAGAAGCATATTTTCCATATTTAAACTTTCCTTTGCACCTTTTTTTTGTCAAGTGGTGTTGTACTATTGTTTCTAAATAGTAAGTTGCATATTCTCAATCTAATATCGTGATTACTAACTACGTTCATTTTTCATAGCTAATTATCACAAGTTAAATCTCTTATGTTCTGATTTTGATCCTTTGGAAATTTATGCAGATCAAGAGAGGGAATGTTGAGGTATGCATGTTGACTTTGACAAGTATATGTCTAGCTAACAGTGTAATCAAGCCGAGTCGAGTCAAATATTACTTACCTTGAGCTCAATGCTATTGAAGCTTGTAACTCGACTCAAGCTTACTTGAGGTTTCATTTTGAAGCTCGAATAATACTCTACATACTCGAGTTCAACTCTATTTGTCCTAGTTATTAAAAAATAAATTAGATTATTTATTAATGTCAAATTTAAGCTCATAACCTGATTCAGCTGAAGCTTGAGATAGAGTTAATAAGTTCTCATATATAATATAAAACGTATTGAAAATTATATAAAATATTAATACTGGATTAGGCTGGCAAGCCACTCGATGTCGAGTATTATATTACTGATGCTCAGCTTGACTTGTTACTCGAGCTTTGGTTTATTCAAGTATTTTTACGAGTTGGGTTTTAGTAGCTCACAAGGAGCTTGACTCATCCACACTCCTTTATTAAATACTTGTTTTTGTTGTGGGTGATGATGGATGGAGCCAAGTTGGCATGTTGACTCACATTAGACTTTTCTTTGATTTTCAGGGCCTCAATCCATTAATGTTCATCTTTGCTTTGGCTGGAAATGCCACTTATGTAGCAAGGTGCATACAATTTTCACTTTCGTCAGCATCATCAGAGTCATGGTGCTTGTGTTTGTGAATTTCCCACCTAGGGGGACTACTAAATTTTGAATTATTCTATGAATCATTTATTTATTTTTGTCAAATACTTTTATGTAGTATATTGGTCAGCAGCTTGGAATGGTCAAAAATCAGACCAAATCTACCATGGTTGGTGGATGCAGGAGGTTGCGTGTTGCTTGATACCTTTGTATCCTTGTATAGAAGACTGTTGTATGCCAATTTATTTTCGTTTTGCTTGTCAAAAAGAATATCATAAGCACACAACAACTGTTTTCATTTGGTACAAATCCTTATTTTGATGTCCAGATACTGATTCAGTTCTTTTACTTCTGCTATTGGATCCCTCGCTCTAGCGCAAGCAACAAACAGCTTAGATAGCGAAGGTATCTCTTGTGCTTTACAAGTGTGTACACTGGTTTTGTGTTTTCCGTAAACAAATGCATGCATGCATTACTTTGTTTCTGTGGTGTTGGCATTTCATCTTTCAGGTTGCATGTGCATTATTATTGATAGGCTTGGCATTTCATCTTTCAGGTTGCTATTTGCTTTTCATTTTCGCATGTCAAGGCCAGTATATTTTTTTTTTTGGGGAATGACATCCGCATTTTAGAAATAGCAATTATCTACTATCTACTGATCTACTGATATATGTGTGCGCGGATGTGGAGATTGCTTTTTCTAGTTGAAAACCAGACATAAAACGCAACGAAAAATTAGAAACAATTTCAGATTTCTCCATTAAAAATCATCCATGGCCAATGATACTGAAGTTGCCAGGGGAGATAATATACAAACGTTCAAAAGTTTCACCTACTCAAAAAAAAAAATTGAAAATAAAAGATTTTGCCAATTCACAACTGTACCTAAACCTTTCATTTCACCAATTGCACATAAAATTAAGAAATTTGTTGCAAGTGTCCATGCTGGTAAGAATTTGAAAAAATAATGATAATGGTTTTACTTCTACAGATAAACAATTTTTTTTTTCATCTTTATATATATATATATATATATATATATCTTTTTTCTTTTATACCCTACCCAACCCTTGTTGTCTGTCCTTACTCTCTTTCTATCTCTCTCTCCCCCTCTCTTCTTCTTCCTAACCTGGATCTTTTTGATCTTTGTTCTCTTGGTTTGGTCCGCTATTTACACAATAACAAGGACCTAGAGTATGAAGTGATTGCTGGAACTGTCGGGGAAGGTGGGGCTGGAGGCATGCAAGATGTGGAGGAAGATGGAGGTGTGAGTCACATGATTGTGACGTGTTTGGGTGTAGATTCAACTTGCCTAGGAATCCAGAAAAAACAAGTGGTGAACTTGGCTGGATTGGAGATGAGAAGGGTGTTTAGACAGCAGTGTTTGGAACATATCCACCAATAACCGAGTTTTCATTCAGAATAACTCATATTTTAGTCCTTGTACTTTTATTTACAGAGATTAACTCCTTATACTTTTATTTTAATCAAAATTACATCCATTTGTTAACAAAATTTTTGATGGCGTTAATAGATAGATTTAATTTCAATTAAAATAAAAGTACAGGAGTCAATCTGCAAAAAGGAAAATACAAAAACCATTATAACTAATTTAATTAAATACATATGCATTTGTATTTTATAAAAAAAATTAATATTTTTTCCATGGCATATCTTTAATAAATTTTTTATTCATTATTATTTTATGATAAATAAAAAATTAATTAATATTAATTTGTAACATAATTAATAATTAAATACTATTAAAGATCATTATGACTAGTTAATATGTTAAAAATAAATTTAAGTATGAGTTTTAACAATTAAAGTTAAAGTTTTTAATATTATTATAATTATTATTAATAATAAGATTTGTAATATATATTATCTATTTATTAATAATGGATATTTATAATTCTTCTCACATATATATGTGTGAATGAGAGCATCTATTTGTACTTAAATGAATGATTTAAAGTGAAATATATAATTTTTATATTTTGTAAATTCAAGTTTTTTATAAAAAGTAAATTCTTTATTTTATAATCTTTTGAATATTTTCAATGTATTGCTTATTAGTGTATTTTTAGTTTTTTTAACACTTAATTTTTAAACATTATAAATTTAATAAAATGGTAAATTTAACAACATTTTAACTAATCTACCAAAAAGAAATTTTTTTATATTGAGTAATGCACCAGTTTTTTTATTTTCTTTAGTTTTAAATAAGATATAGAAATTATAAATCAATATATTAATGTATGAATATTTCATTTCATAATTTATTTACTTAATTAAATAATTAAAATTACTTGAGAATTAAAAGAATAAATAAATTTTTAATAAAATAATATATTGATAAAATTTTAAATAGTCTCGTGGGCATTATACTAGTCATTTAAACTTATTATTCTAATTAACACTTAATTTTTTTATTCAAGTATCTGAATTTTTATTTTTTTTCCAAATTGATTTTCTGTATTTTTATTTTAATTGAAATTACATCCCTCTGTTAACGCTGTAAAAAATGGTGTTAACGGAGGGCTATAATTTCGATTAAAATAAAAGTATAGAGGGATAATCTCCATAAATAAAAGTTCGAAGACTTAAAACTAAAAAAGATAAAAGTACAAGGACTAAAATATGAGTTATTTATTTTTATTCTAAGTAAGTGCTCTATAAATATGGTAAATCACACAGAATAAGCACACGACAATGGTGGGGTGGGATCTGGAATTAGATAGAATTTTTCTATCTCAATATTTCTTTCTTCAAAAATGGAACTCTCTCCATCAATATTTTTCTCTTGATCTCTCTCTTTCTATTCTCTTCTTGTTTTTTTTCAATTAGTTGCAGTTTTTTTAATTACATAAAATGATGAACCATTAATTTTATTTATAATTTATATCTTTTAAAATTTTAATTACAATATATATATATATATATATATATATATATAATTTGCCGTGTCCCCGCTGTTCTTGTGTCTCATTTTTTAAAAAATGCCGTTTTCCGCATCTGTACCCGTATCTGAGTCCGGAAGGGAATATATGTGAGAAATAATGGTGAGGGTAAGGGAAGAAAATTCAACTTTTTTTGTTTGAATTTTTGTTGACCTGTTGGATATAAATTGAAACCTTGAAACCCAAGGTTTGAGCAAAAATGATAAAATTAAAGCTTCTGCGTATAAATGCAAATTTGTAAAATATTTAGTTGTTGCTAGGTCATTAGCCCCTATATATAAACATGCAGCTTATCCTAGGGTCAAGTTCAATAATGTAAGTTTTGTTTTGTGGTCTCTAAAATATCATACGATATCGTGCTATTATAAATGAAACACTATCGAGGAATAGATGATTATTCTTTTTTGATAAATGTTTTCATGTTTTAAGCATTTTTTTTCATTAGTCAAAACCATTAGTCTTTTGACTAAGATGGTTTTTAAGTGTTGCATTAATTTGTAAATAGTCTTCTACATTGATGCAAGCGAACCAAAAGTGTTAGTGAGTAGCCCATTGAAGGCTGTTTATCAACTGACAAATTTATTAACAATGACACTCTTGAACATCTCTAAAGAAATCATACTAGGATGGGTTTGGAATTTTTTTTCTTTTCTTTACTTGATAGAATTCATTTTAATAATTAAATAGAATAATACAAGTTCATTTCAAATTTGTTTCATTTGTAGGGTTATGGTTTGAACTTAATTGCTTTACTGTGCCACAAGTCTGAATTTCTAGTTAATGTTTGGGGTTGAGTTAAAAATGCATTTATAATTTTTTATATTTTATATGCTTGTTATGTCTAGCTTTCTTATTATGGGGACAGAATATATATATATATAAGAAACTTGTTATATTTTGTGCTTGAAAATTGGATGGGTCGATTATTTTTTGTTATGCGGCCTTTATTGAATGTTTTACTTATCGTATGCTCATCAGAGTCGATGCAAATGAAGTTTTCAGAATTGCTGTCAACCTGTGAGGGCTTTTCTTCTGGCAGCCTTTCTTAATGCTTTCAAAATGTTCAGTTGTAACTCTCATCTTCCATATTCCATTTTCTGTTCTTTTGTTCTTCAATTTTGTATGGACCTAATCAATTTTGCCTTGTTACCTTCGATTTTTATTTTTCATAGAATCTCTGTAAAAGTGATGAAATTAAAGCTTCTGGATGTAACTGCAAATTCCTATATTTGATCTTGTTTTTTACTGTTTATAGTTCTGCTAAATTTTATTAAATGGTAGGTAGTGGTAGGAATGTAGGTAAATAGAGGTGGTTTATTGATTTTGAATATGGTGGATACCTAATAATATGCAAATCAATATTGATAAAGTTGCTTAGAGAATGTGATTCTCAAATTTATTTTGAATATCACGAATTGTCTAATAAGGCATCTGATCAAGGCTATGATTGGATAACCTAGAATGGAAATTGCATGATATTTGTACTTGTCATGTAGAGCTCGAGGTTAAATAGGTCCAAGCTCATGTAGAGAAATTGGCCCCTTTTGAAAGTGTAGATTGATTATCCTGCTAGATGATATAAACAACCTTTTTCTAGACTTGAATCAAATGATATCATATTAATGTGAGGCTAATAGTACATAGTAATGTGATATGCAAGCCACAAG
>CAOJBK010838268.1:0-21301 GCA_948294925.1 Codiaeum variegatum | reverse complement strand
CCCCCCCCCCCCCCCACGCTCTACCCCCCCCCCACACCAACCACCCCCTCCGCGCAACCTTCCTCCCCGGACCAGACTTCACCCTCACCCCAGGTTGCGGATTATGGAATTCCCAGCAACGTGGAAGACCAACAACTTCAGTTTGATTCACTCACATAGCAGGTCAACTCCTTTTCAGAACCTGTTCATGCCAAAAATTTCTCTCTTTTAATTTTTTTCTAGACAAACAAAAAATTTATGTTAATCTACTTTCCTTTGAATTTTCACATATAATTTTTTTGTTAATTTTGAAATTTCTAAGTTATATGTGAATTGATTTTGTTGTTGGTGATGAAGAAGAGGGGGAATATTTATTATTTATTCAAGTTTTTCTCTTTCTTTCTTTTATTTTTTTTTAAATTTATGTTTGTTTGGAAAATGGGTGAGAAAATGAAAAAAAGTATAAGAAAATGTACAAAAGTATGAGAAAATCTAGAAAAAAATGATGAACAAATGGAAGGATAACCATTTATTAGTTTAAGGTCTAATTAGAGTTAAATGAAAAGAAAAATGGTTTATTTGACTCAAAAAAAGTTGAAAAAAAAATTTAATTAGATCTTTCAAAATAGTTGGAGGATTTTTTTTAGCATTTACCTTAGGGATGAGTAAAATCGAACTGAAACAAAAAAATTGAAGCGAAATTATTAATTTGGTTTTGTTTATTCAGTTCGATTTTAAATTTTGAAAATCAAAATTAATTCGATTCAGTTCGGTTTGAAAAAAATTGATTTCAAACCGAACCGAACCAAAATTTTATTACTATATAATAAAATTAATATTATTTATAATTTTTTAAAAATTATTAGGATAAATTACTAATATTTATATTATATTTCTATTTAATATCTTAATAATTCTATAAATAATAATATTTGAACATAAAATTTATAATTTTTATTAAAATATTACATAATTATATAAAAAAAATTAGTATAAAAAATATTTCAGTTTAAAATTGAACCGAACTGAGCTGAAAATTTTTTGATTTGAATTAGTTCGATACATATTAAATTTTGATTCGATTCGATTTTTTAAAATATTAAAATTTCAGTGGTCACCCCTACCCCTTATGATAAAAGGGAAAGCAAAAAAGGCGCTTTCTCTTATTATTCTCCATCAGCAATTGAAAAACCCTAATAAAATCCTAACGTTCCCTTTCACAGACTTAGCAGCAAAGTAAAAAATTAAAAATTAAAACCCTTTCTTCTTCTCCTTGAAAAACGGCAGAGATCACTTTAGAAAAAATTAAAAATTCTGCTCCTTCAACCTTGAACATCCATCTCATCCTCAACCCAGATCGGGGGAACACTACAATCTCTGAATATCTTCAACTTCCAGTTTCAGGCCTGTTCTAGCCATAAAATCACAGAAAAAATCCGGTTCTCTTCAACCTTTATTCCGCCGAAAACCGCCACTTCCCTGCCTTTCAAATCTCGCCGTCGGCGCAAGCATCACCTCGACCATCGAGACCAAGCCTTCTCTGTGTCACCGCGAGCTCTATATCGTCAGTACTCTCCACCGTTTTCAACCACAATATCACCATCTTCAGGGCACGGACACCCAGGACGAGACCCACCTTAGATTGGAGTCATCTTTCCTTGCCGGAATCGGACAAAATTCATCGTTGGAGCTCTGTTGTTGTTGCTGAACCCCATCTCCGCCGAGCACCATCTCCATCTCGTTGCTGTTCAAGGCCTTTTGGCTTCTGTGGACCTTGAGTAGTCACACAGCAGTAGCAACTCTCAGAATCTGACGAGCGAAAACAGTAACGTAACTCAGGTAATCCCTATTATATTAACTTCATTCTTGTTTTGTTAATTTTTGAAATTGATTATGATTGAGTGTTAACAGAATCTCTTGAATAAGTGATTGAATTTAGTGGAGCAATTAAGCTTTTCCTTTCTATGAGGAGTTCAGATATTGAGGTTGATGAGCTTGGTTTTGTTTAATTGCCTGTATTAGAATTTTTAAATTAGAGTTGGGTTTTCAAGTTTTAAATTGGAACAAAAAGTTGATTTTGTACTTAATTGGACATCTATGAAAAGTTTAGATTAAATTGACCCTTAATCCAAAATCGAAAAACTCACATTAACCCTACCTGAATGGTTCCCGCTAAAATCAAAATAAACGAGGAAGTAGCTGCGCATTTGTGATAAAAAAAATAAAAATAAACGAGCCATAGCTAGCTTTTTTTACTTTTTGCCGCTAAGGTAATGTCTTTCTTCTTCTTCTTCTTCGAGATATTATCTATTTCTACACATGATTATTTGTTATCATACTTTTGTTCCAATTGTTCCAGTTATGCTAAACCTGATTTAGTTATTGTTAACTTCACTGTTCCGCATTTATTACGACTTATTTGCTAGTGCTTCGTGGGGGCATAATCATTTTTATATTTGTGCTTTCTTTTTTAAAATTTTACTACCAGCTAGAGTTTATGTGCTCATATTGGTAATTTATCCACCATCTATATTTCAATTGCCTTTCTTTCTTTCTCTCTCTCTTCACAGCACAAAGGGAAAAACTATGGGGAAACAGTTGACTCTGAAACAAGGTTAGTGGAATTTATGAGCAATTGCATTATTTTCTTTTTTTTCCGAGAGTTGAAATTTCCAATTAGTTTTGCAATTCTTTTAAGGTTTTAGGATTTGAATTAAGAGGCTAGAACTTTCTTACTGCTTCTTCAAATTTTCTTTTTAACTGAACTGAAATTCCTAGATATTTTTATACTTATCTGAACCAAAATTTTAATATCTAGAATGAATGTTTTATGGTTTTATATTGTTTTTTGTTATTTTTTTTTGGTAATTTGAGTTGAAAGAGT
This sequence comes from Codiaeum variegatum, assembly GCA_948294925.1. Classification (NCBI taxonomy): domain Eukaryota; kingdom Viridiplantae; phylum Streptophyta; class Magnoliopsida; order Malpighiales; family Euphorbiaceae; genus Codiaeum; species Codiaeum variegatum. Next base: position 18,438 of record CAOJBK010838268.1, on the reverse strand, counting down.
TTAGTTTTTATTTTATTTTGTTTGAGGTAATTATATGTTCTATATTTTTGAAAGCAGGATTGAAGAGGCATAGATCTCCAGAGAAAATCAGCACAAATAAATCTGTAAAAAAGGATAAGGATACTGAAGAAAAGCCTGAAGAGAGCACGTCTTTAATTTCCTCAGGCAAGTGTGTTCTTCCTCATTTTTTTTGCTAAGTCTTCTGGAATAAATTACTTTGGGTTGATTTTGTAGTGTTTTGTAGTTAAATTATTGAGGGTTTGCAACAAATCAGAATGCAATTTGTTTTTTCGGATTGTTTCTAACTGTTTTGGATTTGGAAAGTAATATAAATTAAGAATTTCCTTTATTACTTGAAGTGAACTTTGGTTTATTGTATAATACAAGGGATCTATCTAAAGTAAATACCATATCTCAGTCTATCCTCAATTAGAATGGCCTATTCCTGTACATTGACAACATTGATTGTGTATGCAAATTTAAAACTCAACTGAAGACAACAATTTTCACTATCAGATTGGCCCCATATCATCCAATGGCCATCTAACTTTGTCTCTTACATGATTTTTTTAAAAAAAAATTGTTTTAGATATAAATAGAATAATGATTTCAAGGAGTGGAGCAGCTACTCGTGCTCCAGCGCTATATATTTTACTCTTTTCAGAGAAAATATATCATGGGTTATAGAAATCATATGCGCTATTTATTGAAGGTCCTTAAAGAACAATTTGTTAGTGGTGGTGGTGGTGGTGGATGGTATTATGTTATGTTGTGATTTGTTAATGAATTTATCTTCTTAAAACCTTTTTCTTTTGATTATTTGAATTTGTTCATTTGCATTACTCATTTATGTTATGCGTCGAATGTAGTTCTGGTTCATCTTTCCTTTATAATTCCTGAAATTTCCACTTTTGGGTTTCCTAGGAACAGATAATGAATTCTCAAGAAGTCATGTGATAGAAAGTAAGCAGCAAGGGGCTAGCATTGTGAACAAGAATGAAGATACTGAATCTGGAGAAGAGCAAGGGGATTCTGACACAAATATGGAGCACAACTTGGGTGTCAATGCCCAGAATGTTACTGAGGCATCATTGTCTGCAAGGTATCATTGATGATTTCCTATTCATGCAGTTTTTGCCGTTTACTTTTTTAACTTTACGTTTCATTTTAGTCTCCACATGCAAAAATAAAGGCTAATTAATTGTAATTGTAACAATGACCTTAATAATTCCTAACCTAAGAACATTGTGAATCACTCATCTTTGTGAAAAAAATTAAAAGAAATATGGCAAAATAAATGGAAAAAAAAGGTATTGTTCTTCTTCAAACTCATTGAGCAAGCAAGGGAGACAAAAATATAGGTTTATAAGGTTAGGTCAAGAAAGTTGTATTTGACCCCGAAAAGGTTGAATCAAAGAGCTGAGTTGTGGTGAGGGTAGTGACAGAGTATAGGATCATATACAAATATATATAATTCAAGCTTGTAGCTGTGGCCCCTGTTTAACAAAATTGCGAAAGTTATAGAATCTGCATCATTTTTTCTTTTTTAGTTTTTGCTGTTGATCTACTATTTCTAAATTGGGGTCAATTTTTTAAATTCTAGTTTGCTAGAAAATTTGTCTCAGTCCTTTAGGAGTCTTTATTTTATTTTTCAGTTTAGGAAGAATTTATTCCATTTTAGTTTATTTCAGGAGTCCAAAATAGTTTTGAAGTGCTTTACTAGAAGGTATTTATTCCATTCTAAACCATTTGGGATGCATGAACTGTGATGTGATTACTACTAATCATTTATTAGTCTTTTTCAGAGTGTTTGGAAAAACTGCGATTTTTTTTTCCTATCTCTCTTTGGTTCAACTGGCATTTGCTAACTCTAGCAGTAGAAAAATGTAGCCTCAGCATGCACTATAGTGATGGAGAGTGGTTAAGGAGGTGTTCATTTGTGGAAAACTGGAACAATTTTCCAGAAAAATTTTCTCAGAAAATAAAGAATATAGAATATATGTTCAAAGCATGCACTTTTCATAGAAAAATGGAAAACAAGGTTTTCCAGATTATAACTATAGATTGGAAAACTACTTTTTGTAGTTTTCCACACTTTTCTCTTATAAATAGAAAAATGGAAAATCTGATTTTCAAAAATATAACAAGAAATTTTACCAAAAAGAAATGAACATATTTTCTCATTTTCCAATAGTTTTTTTAGAGTTAAAAATTAAGAAAACTGGAGATGGAAAACTGAAAATAATTTTCCATTAATAAATACAACCTAAACTTTTTGTGTTTTCTTTGCACCAGGATTATGCTATTCTCTTTAATAAGAACCGACCAGGTCACATTAAATGCTTTTTCTATTCTTTGGTTTTAGTAATTTGGAGTTGTGAGTCAAGATATCAAGTAGAGAGCAATATGTATGGATGGCAGTGGCATTATATATGACATGGAATATATTGGTTAAAGAAGAGTAATAGTGTATTCAAGTAGATAATTCCATGAGGGACTAAACATGATTTTTTGACATGTAAATAGAGAAATATTCATTAGCCACTCCCTATTTCTTGTCTTCCACCTTTTCATTAACATGTAAAATACCTTGTTGGTGTTTAATCATTTTGATATTATCTATGGAACATTGCCCCCCCTCTCCTATTACGATTTGCATTAGGCATTCTTGTCTACCTTAAATTTGATAATGAATTCCATATGCAGTTCTTTTCATGAACACTTGGACTACACATTATCAGAAGGAGAGGTTGATAACGTATTAACCAAAAAGTGGGAATACAAATGGAATATTCCTGCATTTGACTGGTCAAACTGCAAGTGGGCAGGGACAGGGAAGTGCTTATCGAAGGTATTTCCATATTCTGTCTCCATATCTTATATATCTTTTTCTCTTAGCTATGTGGATTACCTTGTCTCCATCTTTGTTTAAACTTACGAAGAATGCTTTTGCTACTTATTATTACTTTGAGATCATGAAATAATAAACAAAGAAAAATAGGTATGCATTACTTTGTTGTTTAACCCACTTTGTCGGTTTTGTTTACCTCTTCTTAAATGGAGTTCACACTATCAATTTGAAACTGGGATGTTTCATAGAAGTCATGTTTTGCTACTAGGTACCCAGGGAGCGAAAGATAATCCAAAGTTTACATTTCTAGGAGCCTCTCTGAAATATTTGTGCATTGTTTCCCTTTCAAAGCTGGCTTTTTAGTTGCTGCAGTTTGTTAATTTGCAATATTGGATCATTTATTCAGGATGAAAGCATTAATCCTAGTTATGGTCTCAAGGAAAGCTTATATAAGCACTGGTTGGATGCTTATAAAAAATCTGGAGGCAATGACTTTCATACATCTAAGCAGAGATTGTTCTTTTCTCTCTGTAAGTCTCTTCTTATTTCATGGATCATATCATATATTTATGGATGATTTTGCCTTCAAAAAAGTTAAAAGCAGAAATCAACTAACCAAGAATCCAATTCTAATTTATTGAAGTGGGAAGCTATCATTTTGTTTTTGTTTTTCTATAGAAATCACTTGCTATGCATCCTGAGTCGCATCACATATGAGGAAAATTATGAGTTTATTATGATTTAGTAGTTTTATTATTATTATTATTATTAATTTTGGTTTTGTGGATACCTATTTTTACTAGGTAACAGCTACAAGGATATACTGCATTGCAATAAGAAACCCTTCTACTGTAAAGGCCTGGAAGAAGACTCAAGTATCATGGACGCATACCTTATTCATTTGGTTGGTGTGCATGCCCTTGCACTTCATAGATTTGATTTGATATTTTTGTGATGAAGTTGAAACTTTATTCTCTAATGCCAAAAACTATGAAAATCATGCAGCTGAATCACATAATCAGAACTAGAGATCTTATTAAGAAGAATGATTCAAAAATGGCTAAGCATCAAGAGGATGCTGAGGATGTATTACACGCTGTTGATGGTTTCCTTGATCATGGGTTTACTCGTCCTAAGGTATTGTTTAGCTGTTTGCTTCGAATTCTTCCTAAGCTAACCATAATTTCACGCAGCATAAGCTTTTCCATTGCATTAGCTGGGTTGTAAATTCCCATTAGTACTGACAGTGTTTATTTACATGTATGCTAGTTTTTTGTGTAAATATTTAGTTTATTTTCTTGGGAAATTGATTTGGAATGTGAATATTGTTGTGGAACTTTTTTTAGTTCATGTTATCTTTTTCTTTTCATTTGTTGATTAAATTAGCACTGCTCTATTGATATATCAAGAAGGAAATCTTTTGCTAGATAAAAATTTTAAAGAAGTCTTAAGGCTAAACTTCCCATATCCACAATGTATTAATCACAACAATGCATATGCATACACCCACTTCTGGGAATCTTTTGGAAGTGCAGACCATTACTTACTTGCAGATGCCTTAATCACTGTTCTATATTATCATAAATATGGTTATATTTATAGTCATTTTGTATCTGTGGAGTCTTCTTTGTGGTTGTATTTTGGCTTGTCCACAAAATAGCATAGTTATCGTATCAAACACGCAGCAGCAGCTAGAAACACATACTATTGGACCATCCATCTATGGTTGTATTTTCAACCTATTGTGGCTAGATTTAGAGTTACTGTTTGACAAGCAGCCTTGAAATAATCTTTTTCATCCTAGTTACTTCCACGATAAGAGATGTATTATCTATAAAAAAGAAATAAGTGCTTACACTTTGTCCTGCTGTTTTTTCTTGTTAACTCTCGCTCTTTAGTCAGGACACTTGCATCATTACATTGTACTCAATGAACTTGTTTCTGTGCTGTTTTACAGGTCTTGATCCTATTGCCATATAGGAATATAGCACTTCGAGTTGTTAGGAGGTTGATACAACTGACACCACAAACTTACAGGGTACTTTTTTGCGCTTTTGTAATTTTGATGATGCATCCTTTGAAACATATATCGCCAGCTTGATTATGAGTTGCAAATACTTTATTTCACTCATTAAATGTCCTTTCATATGATTAATACTATTGTATTAGTGAACTTTGTGGCATTAAACACTTATGATTTTTTTGAGCATTAGGGGTGTGTTTACATTAAATTTTTCTTAATTGACAACCATCATGTATACCTTCTGATTTCCTTTTTTCTGTTCCACACTTAGACAAGAAAAGTTCACTCATATTCTTGCCTATTTATTTTATGACGGGAAGAGCTCAAAGTACCCATTGCTTTTGCTCAAATTTACTGTAGACATTGTGATTATATATGGTCGTACACAGGATTTTTTTAAAAATAGTTTATTCATTTAGGTGATGTTTGGTGAAACTGAAAATGAAATGCTTGAAATTTAAGTGCTGAAGTGATAATTTTTCATAAGAATTAAAAAAAATCACTTGTCGCATTCAACATAAAAGCCATTTTGACTTACCTTTTTAAGTGGTTGTTTTGACTTAATTAAAACATTCAATACATAAGTTAACAAACAATCTTAGAAGTGTTGAAAATATTAATTTTAAGTGCTGAATTATTAAACACACTGAAAGTTGAGAGGAGATCAGGCTAGCCGATGAATTTTGGCACGTGTATAATTGACCATTTGATGTATTAGACATGTTGAAGAATGGGAGGGCAGGGAAAAAAAACTTGCACAGACCCATAGAAATTCACTACTGGTTTCGTAATTGCTTCAATAGGAGCAGTTTGTTTCTCATTGATTTATTTAGCTCTATCTACAAGATAGAGTATAAAAAGGTTGAATTACGGCCATCCCGTCCATGCGAGCTTAAGCCTTAGATGATTAAGCACTTTAACTTGAACCAGCTACCTAATTATAACAGAACACAGCTTCAAACTAACAAAACATGAATCTTATGATTCAAATGGTACAAAAGGTTGAGTACCTTGAAGTTGAGGGGTGCGGGGGATGTCGAAGAAATCCTGGTGAATGCCCAGGGTAGTTTGTGGGAAGTAGTCATTATATAGCAACTCATGTTGGCAAAGTATGAGAATGAGGGCTTACAAGGCAAGGAATAGCCTACCTAAAATGGGTCAGAGATTTTTTAGCACAGGTGAGCCTAACCTGCAAAAAATCAGTTTCTGATTATTTAAAATTCTACAATGAAAATTTGTGCTGATAATGAAATTTTGACACCCCCATAGGGGCTAGAATGTTTCACAGATCCAACAATAGTGTGAGAATTACTGCCCTAGATCTTTCTGAGTGTGCAACCCCTCTCTATATCAGGAAGATTTGGAGAAAGGATACAAATCCCAACTAGGTGGAAAAGATGGTTGATTTGAGTTCCAGACCTAGATGCCTTTGATTTGTTGGGATGTTCTATTGTCACTGTAGCTGGATGTAAAACCGTGTTTATGTTGATTTGTGTAAACTGCATTTTTGATTAGGGATCCACTTTCTTGGTGGTACAGTTCATATTACTGAGTTTTGCATTTAGTGTTCCCATAAACAACTAAACATTCAGTTTAGATTTCTCCTTTGGGACTGGGTGCTTTATGATAGCCTAAAGCAAGAATGCCTTTGGGTTTCTCCAATGGCAGATCATGTGAGTGAAGCAACATTTGAAGTCATTGTTTGATGTACAGCATGAATACCAAAAAACCGTAGATATTCTTTCATTCTATAATCATTCCATTGCTAGATCATCTAACATAGGACTATGCTGTATTGGTACTCTTTTTTTTTTTATTTAGTTGGTTATCTGGTGCAAATTGAAGGCGTGTTGCTTAAGTATAAACATGACTAGAAAGGAACGCAGGATGGCTTTAGATATTTACTTGGTAGAAGGCTTGGGACTGTAACAGGTTGATGGGGTTGAAGAATTAATATGGGTTATAATTTCAGAGAAAATTTCCTAACTGATATTTTAATATTTTAACTAGGTTATGCTTTTTGATCTCAATGGAACTGTACAAGAACAAAAAAAAAAGGGGCTATATATCCTAACATATAATTTTTCAAATCATATCTAGTGCTTCTGACATAGACCATATCTAGTACTTCTCATTTAATACTAACTTATTTCTTTACACCTTGTGAACGATATAAAATTGATTGGCGCTAGTATTGCTGCTCAACCAGTGAATTGCATTGTTTATGTGTTTTTTTTCTGAAAATGATAGTGTTTGATACCCTGAAAGAAGATTATTCATTGTCTAACTCATGGTGAACTGTGAAATTTATGCATCTGCATTCCTAAAACCTTTTAATTTACAAGTTCAAATGTTTGTGACTTCTAATTCTGATTTTTTACAAAAAGTTGATCAGAGGACGTGTCATTTGCATGGATTCTATTGTTGTTGTAGCTTGGTTTATTGTAATAACAGCACTTGTCATTTGAATGCAATGATGGCTGACACAGAATAAATGGTGATGTTAGATTTTGTGCAATCAACAGAACCACAGATTTTATGTGATCATCACTTCAAGCTTAAACGTTGTTTTTTTTTATTATAAGTGTGTTATTTCCCTCCTTTCTATGTGTACTTATTATTTCTCATCTGCATTGGTGCACAATCTCTTCCTATTCATATGTGTCGATAAAATGTTGAAGGATTTCACTCCCTTTTCCTCACATGAGCAAGGCTTTTCTGTATTTTTACCATTCTTTCCATTTTCAAAGGTCAATGTAGAGAGTGCTGATCGATTCCATAACGAATTTGGAACACAAGATGATGACAGCGATGACTTCACACAAAATGATAGAAAAAAGTCAAAACCGTCTGACCATCAAGCTCTTTTTAGTGGAAATAGTGACGATGACTTTATGTTAGGTATCAAGTTTACGAGGTAAATTTGCTTGCACTTATATTGGTGGATCATTTGATATAATCTGCTATTATACGATTAAGGATTTAAATGAATTTCATTGTTTTGATTGCTTAAAATGCTTTATTTTTCAGATCTAACATCGCATTAAAATTTTTTTGTGTGCTTATCATTCTAGAGCTTCTAGGAGATTTCTTTGATTGTTGTTGAACGTCATTGGAGGGCATTAGTTTTTTAGCTTGCGTTTTATGTTCTGCTACTTCTTCTTTAGAATAGATGGTTGGATTTTGTGTTCTCCATGTCCATGGTGTTATCTCCTTTCTCTCTTCATCAATAAATTTTCTGTTCCTTTTGAAAAAAAAAAAGTTAATTAGGGAGTTCTATAAGTGGGGCTAAAATGATGAATTCGTAAGGTGACTTTTTCCAAATATTTTTTTATATGCATTAAAAGGAAATATCTGTTGTTTAATTCTTTCAACTTTATGGAAGATGAATTTAAAGTGTGTGCCATTATTTGAGTGTTCTTAACATGGCTATTTGTTTAGTTTCATAAGGTCTTCTCTTTTACAACCCTTCATGCATGTTCAATGCAGTTAATTCTTTTATACTTTAGTTTTTAAACTCCTTACATAGATGAGAGAGGAGTCCACCCACTTTTTGGCACCAACTCATAAATAATAAACAACCAGATGGAGCATCAATCTACATGTAATTCTTCTTGGTCGTATCTTTATATTTTTCCTTTTTTCTCTTTTGTTCTCTTGTAGGAAGAGCATAAAGCTATACAGTAATTTTTACTCCTCAGACATGATTGTTGCTTCTCCTCTGCATGTACATAATGTAAGCTTGTACCCTTATCCTTGAATTTCCTTATCTTTATTTTATGTTTCATAAACAATTTTCTTATTGGTCATTAGGCATTTAACTTTTTGTTTACCATCATGCATGTGTGTTTAATTAAAATGGATACTCTAAGGGTTGCAACATCTAGTTTTTTCATAGGATAGTCAAATGTAGCAATAGAGGAAATGAACCACAGGGTTTTAAATAACAGAAATGGAAATCTGAGATGGACTGAATCAGTCTGATAAGCACTGCTGCTGGGAGTTCTCAAGATGAAAAATATCCCTTGATCTAAAGGACAAGGAAGACAAACATCCAAGTTGATCCCTTTGGTGTGTTGGAGCTTTAAAACAGCCTTTTATATATATATATATAAATATATATGTATATATATATATATATATATTATTTAATTGATTATTTCTATATTTTTTTGGGATTGCTTTTTCAAACCTTTCTTGAAGAAGCTGTTTTAAAAAACATCTAATAAACTTTTATAGAAAAGTGCTTTTCCAAATGGAATGCCAAATGTGCTCTTATAAGACTAAAAATAGGGAATCTTAAAGCTACCTGAGAAAATTAATATTCATGTGTTTGATTGTGGTGAATTAAATGGAGAGGAAAAGGCATACAATTTTTTATTTACTTGTTTGAAATTGGAAAAAAAATTGCATACCAATATTGTCTGTTTGGTTTCCCCATATAAAAATCCTTAGTGAATAAAAAATTGACAATAGTTAAAAAGGAGTGCATGACAAAAAAAATCTGCTTAGATGGGAAAACAGAACCCCATGAGTACCTGTCATTTGTTTGTCAGTTTAAATGTGTGAAACAGCCATTTCTCCCATTACCATGTTATTTCATATTTTCTGGGTCTTCCTTCCAGCATCCATAAATATTATGTATCAGGGCTCTGAATTCCTGCTATGTAGCAAGATCCATATTCCTGCTTAATGGGCATTATTTAGTTGTTGAGCAGGATTTTTAATTTTTTATCAAATGGTGAATTGCAGCTGTAAAGGGGACCCAAATAATTTATTCTAATTCAATGTTACCGTCAGTGAGAAACCTAATAAATGTGAAACGTAAAAAGTTTATACAGTTTTATGGGGTTAAATTCCCAAATTCACTTTGTAAAAATCAGAAAATAATTTATGTGGGATGGACTAGCTATAGATTCTCTGATAGGAATTTATTGTAAGTTTTAAGTTAAAAGTTTTGTCAAGTGATTTTTATCTTAATCGAGATTTTCAAGACACACCAAACGTTTTAAAACGAGTAGGTTATCAAACACTATCATAGTTCATCTGAAGCATGAAATTTCATTCACTTAGTGTTCTTGGACACTTGGAAACTCGACGAAAACTCTTGGAAAACTTGTCCAGCAATTTCTGTAATTTAAAAAAAAAATTAGGAACCCTGTTTTCTATTCAAACATATGTTTCTTCCTAAACAATAAACTCTTTCCCATCCATTTTGGTTATGTAACATGCATATAAATAATGTTGATTAGAGGGATTATCTTTAAAATTAATTTTTGGTATGGTTTTATTATTAAAAGTAATATTTTCTTTAATAATTATTACATGTAAAATATATTATAGTATAAATATATGTAATTGTACTTCTATATTTTTTATATTACACGTTTACCCCACATTTTTTCCCTATATTTTTTGAAAATGCCATTACCTATCCCGTTTCCGTTTTTCCAGTTTTCATGCGACATAGTGTTGCATGCTAACTATGGTGTACGTTCCTAAGGGATGCCGTACTGTTCAAGATTGTTTTAATACAATCATGAATTCTCAAATTCAATGCAGAAGATTTATAAATAATTTGTTTCATTTTCTTAAGCATGTAAATAACAAAATTTTGTAAATTTCAGAGAATTGAAAAGGCTACGCTCGATAAAGAAATAGACGTCGATTTTCTTTCTTCTATAGAGGTAAATCCATTTTTTGTTATTTATTGTTTGGACTTAAGATTATGCCATTAGATCTTGCCTCTTTTTTCTTTTTCTTTTTTCTCTTCAATAATTTGTACACACTTATAGCTAATTAATGCATTGTGTGAAACTGAGAGCAGGTTCTTGTTATCGATTATGCAGATGTGATATCTATGCAGGTAGTCAAGAAGTCTTATTGGTTCCATTGTTGCTGCCTTTCTTTTATGGTGTATTGTGCTAATTTTCTATCTTTGTTTCTCTTTGCGGGCAATAACATGCAGAATTGGGATTTCCTCTCTAATGTTCATAAACATTTGAACCAAATACCTTCTAAGCAACATGGGACTGATATCATGCGCATTAGGAAGTGGTACGTTAACTGTTTTTTCTTTTGCTGTTACAGAGCTTCTTCTTCTGTTTTTTTTTTAGAGAATAGCTTTAGTTTCTAATGCTTATCATTAATATTAAGCTAAATGATAAAGTAGGGTTGACTTTGTACAATTTTAGTTTTGCAAATTCTTCAATCCATTTTTGGAAATGTAAGTTTAGGCATGGAAGTGGGGGTCTAAGCACTACAAGGCATGGTACAGACTGTGGTGAACTATGTTAACTTAAGTTGGAAAGTGCCCCCCACTTTGAGAAAATGGTTTTTAGTTAACATTAAATGTTTGATCATAATATTGTAGAAAAAGTTAAGTTTAAGCAAAGAAAAATTGGAACCTTCAAGTCCATAAACCTCAGCCTGTCATGTAGGTTCCAATTCAGTTAATCTGCAAGCCCATATTTTTCTTTCTAGCGTGATGTACAACAATTTTATAACTCTAAAGAAATGACCAAAATCGGTAATTCACAAAAGTTACTGGATTTTTCTTTATCATTCCACATTAATGCTAATGGATGTTACAGCAGTTTTTAGATGCTGTTAGAAGTAGAATGAAAGTGCTCCAGTCTCATCAATATCTGCTTAAATTATGTTGATTCATTAGAATTATTTTATGTTTAGGTATTTGGATGGAAATGCGAGGTTTTATTGTCAGACAATTCTATTAGGTCATTACACAAACCCTGGTAATTTGCCTCTATTTTGTTTTTTTCCTATTATATGAATGCTTTTGATAGTTTATCTTATCAGTGATGATTGTGTAACTTTTGCTCTTAATTTTACGGTTCACTGAATAGAAAGATAAGAGTTTGCTCGGTTTTGATTGATGACTCTTTTGTGTAAACTAATGTTTCATTTTGCTTTTTATCGGATCTATGCATGTTGAGATGCACTAATATGCTACACCACTTTTTTTTTTTTTTAAATTACTGTTGATTGCATGTATGGAGAATAAATTTGATGCTTTGTTTTGCGCCAGATATTAATGCTTCATTCAATCACAACTGTGTCAACTACCAAGGGAAGGTGCGTTTGTTACTACCCTATTGTTTCTTGCAGTCTTCACCCACATCTGATTTCTAGAAGGTTCTTTCAGGCCCTTGGGCTGTTTGGTTATGCATGGCATTGAGGCTTTAATAGATATCATTCAATGCAAAGTTGATAATTCAAGTTTACTGAGAAAGTTAATAGAACGATTTTATGTGCATATGATTGATATGTAACTGTAGAGAATGTTCAATAATTCAAGCTTCTGAGAATGTTAATAGAACTATTTTATGTGCATATTATTAATGTGCAAGTGTAGAAACTGGTTCAGGAAGCACAGTCTTCGACTGATTCAGATTCTTAATTGAACCTCAATTGTGCAGCATTTCATTGATTTGTTGTGTATGTGTAGATCTAGATATGTGTTTAAGTGCAAAAGTAACCTCCAGCAATATCTTAAGTTCTTATCTGGGCCATACTTATAAATCTAAGCCATACTTGGTTAACTATAACACACAAGTTACCCTTAATTTTTACATAACCCATTGACAGACTTGCATGAACAAACACCAAGTCAAAACCTTTGGAAGTGGGTATTAATTATTAAATTTTCGATCATTTGTGTTGCTCATGTGCTGTGCTCTCTCCTTTTTCTTGTATAGATGCAAGAGTGGCTCCATTCAGCTTTAAAAAAAAAAAAAACAAATTGAACCACCTTAATTTAGAATTTGCATTTAAAATTTATGGTTATTTTGGTTCAGTTTTTTATATTAAGGAAGATGAAATGATTGAATATGGAATTTGATAATTTAATTCCACGTTTAGTATGTCACTAACTTTTGTTTTAATGTTTTTAAGCCTAATACAAATGGTGATGCTAGTTCTATTTAGAGATGGGAATGCCTAGGCAAGACATGCTCCTGGCATTTTTTTTTTATGTTCCAAATTTTTTAGTTTAATGTTTTAATCCTAACACAAATAGTAATGCTAAATAAATGCACTAACCATGGTATGACTTATTGAGCCACTTGCTTCCTATGCAGCCACAACCTTTGATTTTATTGCATCTTTTTATTTATCTTTTAACCTCTCTCCCTCCCTCAAAGGGTGCCTATGTGAGAAAGATTTATTCATGCTTATCTCATGGTTGGCTAATCATTGCCTTCATCATCTTCGATCATTTGCCTGATTATCACCTTATAATCTCTGGTTGTTCAAACTCTCATGTTTTGCCTCTCTATCCTCATACAAACTTAAATTGTATTTATTTTTGGTTTTTGTGGATCTACATGTGCTATCACACAGTGATGCTAATTTTATTACTTTTTTTATTTTTTTGGCTTGTAAGGTTATTCAACTTTTTGGTATTTGATATTGAATGGTTCATGTTAATTTTTCATAAATCATGGTTACTCTGGAAGCAAATTTTTATTTTTCTGCCTCCTTTAATATTACAAAATATCTTAAAACCAAGGACCTGATCCAAAATTTTTTGGTTCATTGTCCTTCAAAAATCAGTTTAGTTTTATTTTTAAGATTTTGGTTAATTAAGTTTTATCAAATTTTAGAGCCACTTGTCCTATGTACCCTTTAGCTGCAAGTAGTTGTAGTAGTAGCATAATGAGTAAATTATAGACATTAAATTGGAAGCCTTTAGTTAGCCAATAGATGGTGTAAGTCTTGTTCCATTCTATGCATGTCTGCATAATATATTTTATCCAGATAATGATGAAACTATTTTTTCTATATTGTTGTTGAAAAGTTCTATAAAATTTGCAAGTGTCACATGTGCATTGCTATTTACAGGTAAAGTTAGTGTCCAAGTATAAAGGTGTTCTTTCAAAAGTCTTGCTCCGAGTACGACAGGTACGGCTACTTGTTTGTTTAAATTGTAAAATAATAATATATGATAAACTAGCCAAATTAAGTTGATGTTAGTATTTTCCTATTTTTTCCTTGGGGGGGTTGCATTTTATACCCCAATAGTAAGAGGGAAAATCACAGAAAATCCCTTAGTTCTATGAGGTTCATTCTTGCTTATGGTCTCCATACCCTTCTTAAACAATATGCTGTAATCCTTGTTATTAGTGTCCACTTATGAAATTTATCAATAGCAGTAACGCATATATATGCTTCTAGTATGAGGGCTTCCTTACTATAATAATATAAGCATCAGGAGTTTTCTTTTGACTTTGCTAATTTGATATTCAGGTTATTTTATTACAAAAAAGAAAAAAAGAAAAAGAAATATCTTGGCTGTCTCAGTTTGTTAATTTACTTCGTGCTTGCTTCCGACATTGTACAATTTTTTTGTTTAAAATCACCCTGCTTAGGATTTTAATTGAAACAAGATAATTTGAGTTATGGTTTCTGTCTCCATCTTGCTTAAAGTTTGATGCTGTTTCAAAATTTGCTATTCACCCTGATTGAGGAATCCGAAAATGTGCACATGAAAACTAAAGTTGCTCGGCCTTCTTTTCTTTCAATTGAATGATTTGACAGATTTTTATGAGGTACCATGCCAAATATTATTATATATTCTCCAAAATTTTACACAGTAACCTTAATGGACCAAAACTTGAAGTTTGATATATGCGCACATTGGGATTTAATTATTGCACTAATATCAAATGATTGGGTGAATTTAAGCCTTTAATATTGAGGTGCTTAAATTGGTAAATTACGTGGGAAAGCTATGCATTAGAAAGTTATTCTCTCTCTAATTCTTGTGTTGTACTAATCAACTGGAGTACTTATTCTCCTTCCTTGATGAGTTACGAACTTAGTGGTTCGATTGCAAGACTTTCAGTACTTAGACCTGACAAAAATGACCATCAAGCCAATGGTGTTCTTGACTAATTGAGTTTCTAGCATGTACTTAAATGTAATTGGTCCATGAAAATGCAAGGTCCTTTTTCTAAAATGCTCTTGTCAAGTTTGATCTTCGTAGACGGTATTGATAGATAAATGGGTAGGAGGGTAATAGATTTTTTTTTCTGAAAAAATAGCTATACTCGTATGCTTTAACTTTTATTTTATTTTATTTATAAGGATGCAGCCATGAACTCTTGCACAAATACACACAAACACATGAACTTGTGCAAACCAATGTGGATATGTTTATGTATTTTTTATTCCCTATGTATGTGCATAAGCTTGTGCATTTTACAAACATGACACACTAGCATAGATGCTCGCATTCATATTTTAGTGTGTGATGGGTTTATCAGATTATCTAATCTTCTAGGGGATTTCTAAATGGTTTGTCAATTTGTTTTGGTTAATTTCTTTCTTTGGCAAGATTATGACTTCCATATCTGAAGTTTGTTTAAATCAGTGATCGTTATGTCTGCTAATGACTTCTTTATGATGACTCTTGTAGATTTATGAGCGCTTCTATGCAAAGTCAATTGCAGATGCTGATGATGCTCGTCTTGAATATTTCATTAAGAAGGTATGTTTTGTTATTATTAGAACATCGAATTAAGCTATGGGTCTTCATCAGTTGCTTTAGTTTTGTGAATGTATATTTCTACTAAAATTTATTGGGTCAATGTCAAAAAATGACAAAAGAAGTCTTTTTAGTTCAGTTATATTTATAGCCAATTCTTTTAATTTTGTCAATTATATCTGTTTGCATTCATGTTTATTGTTATGTAACATGAAGGATGCACGTCAAAGCTCTCAAATTCCTAACATGGCATATAGAATCAGACGATAAATTTTGGTAGTTTTTCTAGGAATATCTTTGGATTTTCTTTTTTCATGTGATTCAACCCTCTTGTCTATGGAAACTTTAGAAGTAATGACTAAAAGCCCCTAAAACTGTCCTTTCTGGTATTTCTTTGCATTTTAATAATATTCCTTTATAATTCAAAGGTGTTCCTATATTTTCTAGCCTCCAAAGCAGCCATAAACTTCATATGGAAAATTATTAATTTTGATGAGAATGAGAAAAGTAAGTTATTGAATGGGGTAGAGTAGAGGAATGAAAAGGAGATCTCTATATAATCTATGCCAAAATATTTTCTTGAAGGCTATACTTCAGGTGTTTTGGCAAAAAGGGGGAAGGAGTTGAAATGAACATTGATTAGGAAATGTGCAAAACAAGACAATATTTTATGAAGCTAAGTCAATGGGACTGTTTGAGGATGTTTTAGATTTTAAGGAAGTTTCTTTCAACATGATTTCTAAGAAAACTTTCAAAATTGTTCGATTGAAGCCCTTTGTTGGATAGCCTGCATTTTTACAGAATCAATAATAATATGGCTTCTTGTCTGGGAGCTGTTTAAGGAGGAATTGTTAATTACATAGTACATAATGATGTTGATCAAAGTGGATTTTAATGGCTTTCTTTTTAAATTCATAGGGTGTTGTTTGGTGGTTATTTTCCAAAGAAGGGTTTGGGGATTCTGTTACCAAGTTAAGTTCCACTTTCAATTTTTTATTGTCAGAGTACAATAGAATTAATTTGGAAATGTTAATATAGCTGAATGGGTGTTGATATTTAAGAATCACTGGAATAAATTGGGTGTTAATTGCAAAATATTTCAATTCAAGGGGTAACAAAAGTAAGTTAGTCTTTCAAGAACAGAGAGAGATTTGGCCCTTTAAGCAATCCATTCTATTATTTGTTTTGCTAGTCTTTTAATTTTTGGCGAGTAAACTAGAGGACATGTGAAAAGCATTCCTATAGGATAGCTCAAGGGAAGTTCAATTTCCATTTAACATGCAGTGTGCTTTCAAGAAGTCTGTGGCTAAGATAAGGATGTTCATGTTTACATTCTATCAACTTACTCAGTTAAGCCTGTTACAACAGGTGGCTTGTAAGTGCTTCCTAATATGAATTTCTGATAAATTGGATATATATATATATATATATATAATTTGTTTCTACTGTCTTCTCTTGAACATACAATCGTCGTGTATTTTCATAACACGTGGCTTGTAATAATGTCTTATTACTGCATGGATATGTTTCTAGAATTGGAAAATGCACTCTACATTTGTTTGTTTCCTTTTTCCTTTTTTGTGGTTGAGTGGAGCAGGGAGTTTAGGTAAATGGGAAAAAACCGTGATTAGGAAAATAGATTTTTAAGGTTTTATTTATCAGAACTTCAAGCAGTGAGGTTTCATGATGATTTCTTAATGCAGGTGTTTCCAGAGATTAAAGATTCTACTCAGGTACTCTACTTTTTATAAACAGAACATATTATTCCTCATACAACTATGCATTGGGAATCCATTAATTGAACTTTTGTACAGGGAGGAATAATGCTATTTATCAGTTCTTACTTTGAATATGTTAGACTGCGTAACTTTCTGAAGTCACAGAATGCATCCTTCTGTGCTATTTCCGAGTAAGATGTTTGCACCCTTTATTTGTTTTAACAAATATGTGATATTTTTTGTAGATGGCCATTAGTTTTGTTTGGGCTGTAAATTCCCATTGCTTTGTACTTTTGAGTTACAAATTCCACTGTATTGTACTTTGAATTATAAATTCCCGCTGCACCTTGCTTTGAGTTATAAATTCACATTACACTCTAATTATTATTATTTTTTCAACTTTGTTCTTTAGCTACACTAAACCAAAAGATGTACCCCGTCAAAGAACTTGGTTTTTGGAAGGAAAAGAGAAGATCATGCTGTATACTGAGAGATTTCATTTCTACCACAGATATAAGGTTCTCTCAAAAGTCCTACACTAGATTGCTTGTTAATTCATTAAATCTCTAACGGCCGCTTCAGGCTGTCTTTTTTCTCACACAGGAATGACATTTTACAAAACTCCATTATTTAATATGACATGGCAATAATCCTTATTTATTTATTTTTGGTGACTAGATTCGTGGCGTTAAAAATTTAATAATCTTTTCTCTTCCTGAGAGAAAGGAGTTCTATTCTGAGGTGAGCACTGGCATAGCTCTCAAAAAATTTATTTTTTTGCGCATCATTGGCTGCTGGCTATTGAAGTAAATTTTATGGGAATCTTTCTACTACTGTAGGTACTTAACATGCTTGAAGAAACCCATAACATGACCTGCACTGTGCTTTTTTCTCAGTTTGACATTCTTCGGGTAAAAATTCCCCCCTCTCTCTCTCTCTCTCTTTCCTTTTTCCTTGCATATGGTGTGCTAGGGATGCTAGGGTTGGAAACATGTAGCTTATATCTCCCAACCTTTCTATAATTTAAATGATGTCCTAAGTTATTCAGTCAATTAGATAATAGATAATATAGAAAAGCTGCTGTATATAACGTACACTGCATATTATTCAAGTTCATACTGAAACCCTATGTAAACTAGGGGGATATGTATATATAGACAGAATAATAAATAGGTGCAAGCAAGTAATATTTTGAGGTTTTCACAAACTTTTATTTTAAAATTCAGAATTTCTGGAAATAGCTTATAGAGTTAACAATTCTCTACCAGTAACACTAACTGTTCTGTCTTGGATCAACTTTCACCCAAATAAAATGCATGTGCATCTTGGCTTATCCTCA
>CAOJBK010838225.1:0-10109 GCA_948294925.1 Codiaeum variegatum | reverse complement strand
CATGGAATAAGCTCTCCCAAATCTGTTACAAGAGCATAATGTTTGAGGCACGTGATACTTTTAAGAAAAAGAGAATGGTGCCTCCTTTCATATCTGGGCGGATTTGGGAAGAGTATCAAAAAATTTGGTTGGGATCTGAGTGGAAGGATCAGGCCAAGAAGAACCAAGGCAACAGACTATTAGAGAAGGGTTGTTCGGGTAGTGGACCTTCTCGTCATTCTGCCGGTTCTCGAACAACTATGGATCATAAGCGTAAGCTTATAAGTTTTTTTTTTCATTTATTATTTTTTACTTATATATTATTATAATTATTAAAACTAATTTTCCTATAGGCTATGTCACAAAGTACCATAATGGATAAAGTGGGAGATGTGTCTTTGTATGTGAAGACACATATGAAGAAAGGCAGTAGGGAAGAATGGGTGGACCATAGGACAAAAGATTTTGAGGTACAATTTTTTATTTTATATTATATTGTTTAATAATTTTATAATCTTTTATTGTTAAAATTATTTTTTAATATTGTTTAACTACAGGAGAAATTTCTTATGCACTTACAGGAGCTTGTCTCCCAGTTGTCGAGATCTGCTGATTCTGTCACTGATGAGACTGACACGCCTACAAAGCTGAATTTGGATGGAATTCCTGCTGATATACATCGTCAGGCGTATATGGAGACGGTTCAAGCTAGCCCAAAAATGAGGATGATTTATGGGCTAGGCATTAGTGGGTCACAATACTTTAGTCAATCTGACTCCTCACAAGGGGCATCTACTAGCACATCAGTTAATCAGCCAGCATAGTCAGGCCAAACAAGCTAGCCAGACCAGCCATTGTCTAAGGTATAAGTAGGTTAGGTTAAAAATCTCCTCTTACAAGTCTTGGATCTTATTGCTCAGAAAGGAGGCGATGTAGCTGCAGGACTTCAGGAATGGCGACAACAATGTCATGTGCAGCCTGCACCTTTAACAGACCCTACTGTTGTCGCTGATCCATTACCCTCTGCCCCGGCCCCTGTAGTGCCCTCCGAGCCACCATCCTCTTCTCATGGCATGCCATCTGTCGATCCCGGTGATGAAACTCGACATAGTAATGATTCAATTTAGACACGTTTAACATATTCGAATATTGTATTGTATTTTATTTAAAATTTATTCATAATTTCTTTTAAAAATATAATGCTCAAATTAATTTTATTATATATTTATATTATTTTTTGTTATTAATGTCGTAATTAGTGACGTAATTAATAAATAAAACATTCCAGTAATTAATGAATTTATTTGGTCAGTAAATTAGTGACGCAATATTTTGGTCAGTAAATGCATTTTTTCGTCGCTAAGGTGTCGTTATTAATGAAAATATTACTGACCCATTAATTTAAGTTACCGACCAAAAAATTGGGTCAGTAATTACTGGCCCAATTTTTTTGTCAGTAACGGGTCAGTAATTAATTAAATAAATTACTGACCCCAAAAAATAATTACTGACCCCAAAATTGGGTCAATAATATTTTTTTACTGACGGAAGAAATACTGACCCCGAATCGGGGTCAGTAACTTAATTTTTGGGGTCAGTAACTCACATTCTGACCCCAAATATTAATTTACTGACCCTGATTTGGGGTCAGTAATTTTGTTTTTTTTTAGTGTTAGTTGTATTGGTAAGAAAGGTTCTACTTGTATTAAAAAAGTTCTTTTAGTATATGTTTTAAAAAATAATTTGTTAAGTATTAGTCAAATTTTTTATAAAAATATCAAAATTACTTTTGAACCCAAGAAATACTATATGATAAGTTTATCAAATGATGAAGTTATTTTCAAAGGTGAAAGAATTAACAATGTTTATACTATTAATTTATCCTCTTTAACTAACTAAGGTGTTAAGTGCTTTGTTGCTTTTGATGATGACTCTTGTTTGTGGCACAGAAGTCTAAGTCATGCAAGTCATGCAAAATGATGACTTGGTTGTTAGCCTTTCGAAAGTCGAATCTCAAAAGGACAAGATTTATGGAGCTTGTCAAATAGGTAATTAAGTCAAAAGTTCTTTCAAACCCAAGAATAAGGTAACCACCACTAAACCTCTTAAATTGTTGCATATGGATTTATTTGGTCCTAGTAGACTTGCAAGCCTTGGAGGAATGCATTATGCATATGTTATTGTTGATGATCATGATAGATTTACTTGGGTAGCCTTTCTTTCTCATAAAAATAATAGTTTTGATGCTTTTAAAATTTTAGCAAAAGGAATTGAACATGAAAAAGGTTTTAGAATTAATTCTTTGAGAAGTGATAATGGAAAAGAATTTGAAACTAAGCATTTTAAATCTTTTTGTGAAGAAATGGGAATTTCTCATAATTTTTCTTCTCATAGAACACCTAAAACAATGGGGTTATTGAAAAAAAAAAAAAAAACTTTAGTTAAGATGGCTAGAACTACGCTCAATTAGTACAATTTGTCTAAGCACTTTTGGGTTGAAACCGTTAATATCGCTTATTACATATCAAATCATGTTTATATTATACCCTTTTAAATAAAACACCTTATGAGCTATGGAATGGTAGAAAACCTAAAATCTCATATCTAATAGTGTTTGGATATAAGTGCTTTATACTGAATACAAGAGATAACCATGGGAAATTTGATGCCAAAATGATAAAGGTATCATTCTTTGCAATGCAACCTTTAGCAAATCATATAGGGTCTTTAACAAAAGGAACTGGGCATTTGAAGAGTTAATGCACGTTGTATTTGATGAGACCAACCCCTTTGAGTAAAGAAGGGAAGTTGTTCTTATAGATGATGATGATGTATGTATCATGGAGATAAATAATTCTCAATAAGATGTTGGAAAAAGTGTAGAAAGTCAACCTTCTCTTTAAGGAGAGTCACAAACCATGGTAGTGACTCAAAAGGTAGAAGAAATGAAGGAAGTTTCTATTGCTCCTACAACCTCAAAAGTGTACAAAGACCTTTCAAAAGGTTAGCAATTCAAGAAGGGCCATTCAAAAGAATAACTTATTGGAGAACCATCAAAAGGGGTAACAACTCAAAACTTTTTTAAGCATTTAAGTAGTCTTTCCTTCATCTCTCAAATTGAACCTTGAAATATTGATGATGCTTTGTGCGATGAGAGTTGGGTCCTTACCATGCAAGGAGAAATAAATCAAATAAAGAGAAATAAGATTTGGACATTAGTTATTAGACCTAAGAATTAACCTATTATTCACACTAAATTGGTATTTGGAATTAAACTTGAAGAATTTGATGCCATAACTAGGAATAAGGCTAGATTAGTAGCTGAAGGCGATAACCAAGAAGAAGGTATTAATTATGATGAAACCTTTTTTCCCCATTGCAAGGTTAGAGGTAATTAGGATGTTGTGTGCACTTGCATCATTCATAAACTTTAGAATTTTACAAATGGATGTAAAGAGTGCTTTCCTAAATGGTTTTATCGAGGAAGAAGTGTATGTTGAAACACCCTCTGTGTTGTGAACAACATGACTTTCCCAATCTATTTTTAAACTTTCAAAAGCATTTTATGGGCTAAAATAAGTTCCTAGAGCTTGGTATGAATGATTAAGTTCATTTCTTTTGAAAAATGAATTTTCTACAAGTAAACTGGATGCCACTCTTTTTATCAAAAAATTTAAAAATGACATTCTTATTGTGAAAATATATGTTGATGATATGATCTTTAGTGCTTCTTATGATACTTTATGTGAGGATTTTTCCAAGTGCATGAAAGGTGAGTTTGAGATGAGTATGATGGAAGATCTCAAGTTCTTTCTTGGACTTCAAATCAAACAATGCAAGGAGGGAATCTTCATAAATGAAGCTAAATACACCAATGATTTGTTAAAAAGGTTTAGGATGGATTGAGCAAAGCCTAGCCAGACTCCCATGAGCACAACTATTAAGTTTGACAACAATTAACATGGTAAGCAAGTTAATGAGAAGAAGTATAAAGGTATGATCGATAGTCTTCTTTACTTAACCACTAGTAGACCTGATTAGGTTTACGATTTGTTTATGTGCTAGATTCTAATCAAATCCTAAAGAATCCCATTTGAATGTCATTAAACGTATTTTGAAATATCTTGTTAGCACATTACATTTGGTACTTTAGTATCCTAGAAGTGTATCATTTGATTTACTTGCACATTCAGATGTAGATTATGCCGATAATATGTGGTGGTGGATTATTGTTATACTCAAGTTCTTTAGATAAAACAAAAACTCAAGGGCTATGGAATTGACTTTAAAAAAGTTCCTATTAAATGTGATAATACTAGTGCAATCAATTTGTCTAAAATCCCCACCCAACACTCTAGAACTAAGCTTATTGATGTTAGGCATTATTTTCTTCATGATCATGTGTGCAAAGGTCATTTTGTTATGGATTTTGTTAATACATCACACTAATTGGATGATATATTTACTAAATCTCTTTTTAAAGAAAGATTAAATTTTATTAAAAGGGAAATTGGTATACTAGATGGCAATTCTTTGTGATACGTGACTGTTTTTTTCTTGAATAAATGAATATGTGAAATTCCATTTTTGATTGAGTTATGAACCTTGAGATATCATGTTGGAATGTTCCAATAATATTTTGGATGATTATATTGCGTCAAAATTAATTATATGCTTTTTAATGGTGCCAAAAGGGCAGTAAACTTGTGAAATATGTATCTTGATCCTCTTAAGTACTTTTATTGTGACTTTGAGAAAATTTTATTTCTTGACATATTAGAGATGTAAAGGGTGAGTAATATATGAAATATTTGATATCGTTTTAAAACACTCATTCCTATTGATATGGTGAGCTTTGACCACCTTCTTAAAATTTCAATTTTGACAAATTACTTGAAAATCATTATTTGTTAATGACTTGTTTTCTTCGTTATTGAACATATATTTTGGAGGATTTTATCCTCCATCTAATTTTAATTTATTAATTTGCAAATTTATTTGTCACCATATAAAAGGGGGAGATTATTGAATCTTGAAGACTTCAATATCATTTTTTATGATTAAAAATAAAATAGTAAATTTGATATTTAACAAATTTATTTTAAGCTTTGATGTTTTTTTGTAAGATATTAAAGTGTGAAGAATTAATCTTAAAGAATTTGCCAAGATGGATTATTTCCATGGCTATGATAAGTATTTCTCAACAATGAATGAAATTTATGAGGAGTACAATTGATTCAATTCAAACGGGAAATATTTGAGATAAAGTGAAGATTATCATTTTTTCATGATTGGGAAAATGCCTTCATGACTGGAAAAGTTGTAATTTATCCAGAAGGCTTTCATGGCTTGAGTCATGGTAAGCAAGCTGGGAATCAAGTTGGGAAGAGGTCAGTCATGGCTGGGAAACATTCATCATGGCTATAAAACTATGTTAGAGATGGTTACAAAGTAAAATTAACATCTCGATTTGCATTAAATGAGTTCCAAACGGCTATATGCTCAAGAAATGGTATAAAAAATTAAAATTTAAGAGCCATATACATCCAAAACTAAGAGATAAACATCTTATAAGCATTGAATCTTAATTTTTGAGTAATTTATTATTTCAACCACCTAAACCTTTAATATTTCATATCTATTTATTGTAAACTCAAGTTATTCACTTGAGTGGGTTTGTGAGTAATTAATTTCTCTTTCAATAGCTAGATTAAGAATAGTTGCGTATATTGATTGAGAGTTTCATCACTTGTATGAAGGTTTGAGTGTTAGCCATAAACACTTGGATTAAGGTTAGAGAGTGCGTGTTTAGAAAAACTCTCAGGTAGCTTGACTAAGCTTGTAATGCTTCAATCTACACCTTAAAATAGATTAAAATTTGTCTATTCAAACTCTCAACTGGTGTTGATGAGAGGACATAGGATTTGAGGGTCGAACCTTTATAAATTGCTTATGTTCTTTATCTTTTTCTAAATATGCTCTATTTTTTATTCATCTTCTTCACCTTCATTGAGCCAATTTTTAATTTCCAAATTCCATTTTAAAAATACTAATCACGCCCTCTCTTAGTTGCTTATGGAATTTCAAGCGCTATTCACTACATTAAGCAATGTGATGTTTTCTTAGATGAACCCTCTAATGTTTCTTCTTTTTTAAACATTTCTCTAAATGTTTCAACAAGCATTACCTGATTTCAAGTTTTATTAATGATTTAAACTTGTTGAAACTCTCCATTAATCAAGCTCTTCATCTTGAAAGGGACCTTGCCATGGAAGAATTAAGAGAAGCAATATAGTCTTGTGGCTCTAACAAAGCTCCTAGGCCAGTATAAACTTTTCTTTTATTAAAGAGTTTGGCAACATATCGAGGGGGAAATCTTTAAGCTAGTGAATGATTGTTTAATCTTAAGTTCGATGCATAATGATATTAAAAAGGTCTTCATTACTCTTGTTCCCAAAAATTTATCATCTATTCTCATTGAGGATTTTAGGCCTATACCTCTCATTCACTAGATTTACAAAATCATTAGAAAGATTTTGGCTGATAAGTTAAAGCTAGTTATTAGAAGTCTCATTAGTCCTAATCAATCAACTTTTAGTGTTGGGTGTTAAATTTTAGACGACTTAATGGTCGCTAATGAGGTAGTATACACTTGTAAAAAGAGGGAGTTACTGTGTGGCCTTTTTAAATTGATTTTGAAAAGGCGATTGATTATGTTAAATGGGTGTATCAATTTTGACAAAGATGGGCTTTGGTGTGAAATGGTGTTTTGATCACTCAAAGGCAACTATTTTGATCATTGGTTGCCTACTTCTGAGTTTTAATTTTTTAATGGTGTCAAGCAAGGTTGCCATTTGTCTCCATTCTTGTTTATTATTGTTGTGGAGCATCTATCTTGTTTTGTCAAGAAATTGTATTCTTTTAATCTTATATCTAGTTTAATTTTGCCAAATAAGGGTCCTTTAATTTCTCATATGCAATTTACTAATGACATTTTGATCTTTACTAAGCCTTTTAGCTTAAATTTTCTCATGCTTGCAAAGATATTAAGGTGTTTTCCACTTATTTCAGGCCTAAGGATCAATTTTCATAAAGTTCTATTGTCGGTGTGCGTGTTCCTAAAGTCACCCTTATGCTTATTGCTGTTTCTCTTTATTGCAAGGTTGTTGATCTCCTTTTCACTTATTTGGTCTACCCCTTAGAGCTTCGCCAAGTAGAACCTCCTTGTGGAAACCAGTTGAAGAAAAAGTTAAAGCCCAATTGGCTTTATAGAACGGTATAGTACTTTCGTAAGTTGGTAGATTAGCTCTTATAAGGTCTTGTATTACTCCTCTACCAATCAATTTTTTATCATTTTTTAAAATTCCTATTTCGATTGTAAATACTATTAATCGGATATATGTTCCTTTTTTGGTCGGGAGGAGGGAATTGTAATTAGGCTCACAGGGTTAACCAAACATATTTCAATATGCTTAAGAAGTTAGGTGGATTGGGTGTCACCGACATTTTATTGTATAACCGTGCTCTTCATGTGAAATGGATGATGATGGTGATTTCTCTATCTGAAACCAAGTTGTTTATCATAAATATGTTGGTGGATACCACCTTGCATTGATTTTGTGCCATGCAGAAAGTCAATTGAAGATGGGTACTTGGGACAACTTGTGGTGTTGGAGTTTTCTATGGGACATGGCATTTTCATCGATTGAGCAGGCTGAATGTGATCAGTTGTTATCCTTATTGCAGAATGTTAGTCCAACCACTACATGTTGATATGATTCTTTGAAAATGTAAAGGCTTGGGTGCTTACATGGCAAGGTCATGCTATCAACTTCTTTTGTCTCATCGGTATAGATTATCACCTTATTCATCTTTTATTTGGAGGAATCTAGTGCCAACTAAAGTTGAACTTTTTACTTGGTTTGTTATGCTAATTTTTGCATGAATACTAAAGATTATAGACGTCTCATTGGTAAGTGCTCTATTGTTGACAACTTTTATGTTCAATCATGTGTTTTGGGGTGTGTGGTAAGGTTCAAAGAAAATTTAGATCCATTTTATTTTATGCTATTTTGTGTAGCTTTTGGTTAGTTTGCAATGGCAAGATCTTTAACACTTCTTATTCTAATCGTTCAATTGATATATTGCTTAATGACTTTCTTCTGTTGGCATCAACAACTGGAACAATAAGAGAAGAATCTCTTTTTCTTATTGATTTTGCTTTTTTATTGTTCAATTCTTTTTATAATGCCAATGGATTGTGAGGTGAAAAGAGAAAAAGAAGGAATCTATTGACTTAAAAAAAAAAGTAAATCAATTTTTTCATTAGATCTCAAGTCAGCCACCAAATCATCAATATGCCACTGAGCACTGGCTTCTATAAATGGAGCAATCTATTATCCAAAGTGAAAGTCTAAACAACAAAGATAAACAACAAAGTTAGGAGTGAGAATATTCCAGAGATGCCAAAATTCGCAAGCTAGTAGATTAGCTCTTATAAGGTCTCGTATTACTCCTATACCAATCAATTTTTTTATCAATTTTTAAAATTCCTATTTCGATTGCAAATACTATTAATCGGATATATGTTCCTTTTTTGGTCGGGAGAAGGGAATTGTAATTAGGCTCACAGGGTTAACTAGCCATATTTCACTATGCTTAAGAAGTTAGGTGGATTGGGTGTCGCCGACATTTTATTGTATAACCGTGCTCTTCATGTGAAATGGATATAGAGGCCTGATGATGGTGCTTTCTCTATCTGAAACTAAGTTGTTTATCATAAAAATGTTGGTGGATACTACCTTGCATTGATTTTGTGCCATGCAAAAAGTCAATTGAAGATGGGTACTTGGGACAACTTGTGGTGTTGGAGTTTTCTATGGTACATGGCATTTTCATCGATTGAGCAGGCTGAATGTGATTTGTTGTTATCCTTATAGATTATCACCTTATTCACCTTTTATTTGGAGGAATCTAGTGCCAACTAAAGTTGAACTTTTTACTTGGTTTGTTATGCTAAATTGCATGAATACTAAAGATTATAGACTTCTCATTGGTAAGTGCTCTATTGTTGACAACTTTTATGTTCAATGATGTGTTTTGGGCTGTATGGTAAGGTTCAAAGAAAATTTAGATCCATTTTATTTTATGCTGTTTTGTGTAGCTTTTGGTTAGTTCGCAATGGCAAGATCTTTAACACTTCTTATTCCAATCGTTCAATTGATATATTGCTCAATGACTTTCTTCAGTTGGCATCAACAACTGAAACAATACAAGAAGAATCTCTTTTTCTTATTGATTTTGCTTTTTTATTGTTCAATTGTTTTTCTAATGCCAATGGTAGAAGCCTTTTTCTTAGCCGTCTTGTTTTGTCTTGTTTAGTTGAGAATTCACTCAGGTTAAAAATACATTTAATTAAATCGTAGTACATTTCATTATATTCAATTAAATAAGCTCCAATTCATTAACATTTTATTTAGTACAAATGAGTTTGTCATTAATATGTATTCCACAAAATTTTATAAATTTTATTTACCGATCCAATTTTATGTATTAGTTTAAATAAAAACTAATTTGAATATTTAATTTATTAAATACATAAAATTGATCATAATTAAACTATTTCTGAAAAATAATTAGATTTGTAAATGAAATCTAATAAAAATTATTTATAAATGAAGTGAATTTTTAAATGAAATCGAACCGAGCAAAGAGTAAAAAGATGAAAATAAAGACTTAATTATATGGCTATTTAATAGCAACATTGAGAGAAATGAAACCCAGATTAAAAATTGTGTAAAACACATGCTCAAAGCAACAAAGAACACAGAAGGCTGTGAATGCAAATCCAGCAAAAGGTACTGTACTGATTGAAATTTGGATTGTGAGGTGAAAAGAGAAAAAGGAGGAATCTATTGACTTAAAAAAAAAAAAGTAAATCAATTTTTTAATTAGATCTCAAGTCAGCCACCAAATCATCAATATGCCAGTGAGCACTGGCTTTTATAAATGGAGCAATCTATTATCCAAAGTGAAAGTCTAAACAACAAAGATAATCAAGATTATTATCCTTAATATATCATAAAATATTAGAACTTAACAGTTGAAGATAATACTTGCAATAATCAAAT
>CAOJBK010837986.1:0-11376 GCA_948294925.1 Codiaeum variegatum | reverse complement strand
AAAAGGCTATGCTCAGACTTATGGAATTGATTACTCTGACACTTTTTCTCCTGTTGCTAAACTTACTTCTGTCAGGTTATTCATATCAATGGCAGCTACCTATGATTGGCCTTTGCATCAGTTAGACATAAAAAATGCATTTCTTCATGGTGATCTTCAAGAAGAGGTGTATTGTAACAAGTTGGGCATGATTAACATCTATGCTCCAACTTGAGGGGGAGTGTTAAAGATAAAGATATGATATGATAAGATTATCTCCTTGATTCTAGGGATTAACGTCTATCTATAGCTATTAGTTTGTGTATATATATAGTACATTGTACATCAATTCAATACAAGTGAAAATAGTGAAACATATTGTTTTACAGCAATGAAAGTTAATATGTTTATAGGTGTTGATGAATAATATACGCATTAAGATTAGATGAAAATGAAGACCGTTTTATATAACTTAGAAAGAAATATCAGATAAGAACAACATTTGTGCTTTGTGAGTTAGGAAATGAGCTACGGATAGATGATTTCTATCAGAGACAGGTTTTTGAGATGCCAGTGACTGATGTAATGAAACTCCAAACTTCATATTGATGAATGATGTCAAATCAATGCAGATGGTGGTGAGCAGAAAAGGAAAAGAATGAAGACTGAATATGATACCACAAGGCTTTATCCTTCAATGAGAAATCAACTTGAGGCTCTAAAGGGTGAACAGGTACACATGTAGCTATTTTTTCCCCTTGTTTTTTGCATACACTAGAATGAAGTGCATGTAGCCCTTTGGTGACTGTTTATTTGTGGTTATCCCTTATTGCATAATGATATAAATGATATTTTTCCTTGCACTGAATATTTATAATCTCATACTGAGGTGGTTTACTTGTTCTTCAGGTGGCAGCTAGGGTCGCTGGTAATAATGCTGAAAACGATGAGTGGTTTGTTGTAAAAGTGATGCAGTTTGATAGGGAAATAAGAGAGTAAGTTTAATCCTGCACATGAGATGCTTTCAATTCTTTTGTTGGTCCATGTTTGTGGTAGGATTTCTTTGGGCATTGACCATTTAGTGCATGCATAATGATGCATTTATTTTTCATTGTTTCCTTGATTCCCATGTCTTAATGTGCATTAATGTCTTAGTCGACAATAGTTTTAGGTTTAATGCATAATTTCACTCTTGAACTCTTAGGGAACGTTTGGTTAATAAAAACCTATATCAGGGGCATATGGATTTAGAATCTTAGGGGGTAAGGTAGGAATGGGATTCCAAAGGGTTAGGGAGGAGTTTAACATCTCCTTGTATCAGACTTCATGCCAAAAGAAGTCCAACCAAATACTAGACTGGAATGAACTTCTTACCATTCCATTCCAAATATCTCAACCAAACTCCCTCTTATTGAAGTCTCGTGGCACCCTAAATTTCTTTAGAAATGAACACCTCAACTTCTAATTTCATATCTGCTAAACACATCTTTTACAGATAAGTTGGATATAAAAAATACAAATGTTAATGTAGAATGACATGATAACGGATTACTTCTCCTTTTTTTTTTCTCCTCATGTTCTAAGTTATTAAGCAACAAAGCTTAGGCATTTTAATTCTTTATCATCTTTACCTGGCTTGTAATGTATTTTTTGAGCAGACAATATTGATATTTGTAAAAGTGTGTTCAATAGGTACAAAAGTAAAGTTGAGGTGTTCAGTAAGTATAAAATTGAAAATTGAAGTGATAAACCAAACTTTTCAAGAGTTCAGGGTGCTCCAAGACTTTTTCCTTTTTAAAAGTACTGGCGTGAAAGTGGGTGTTCGACCATAATCTGGCTTTGTTGGTAATATAACTATCAAAGTGTAAAATTTAGTTTGGGCTAACATGTCATTATCATCACATGGACACAGTAAATAATGATGCCATATATAATGGAATAAGGAATATTTTATACTCTTATCATCTATTGAAATGCATCCCATGATATGACCTCCTGAAACTAGTTCACTTGCATGTAATTACTTGGTTGGCAGTAATCATGTTTGGTTTGCTGGCATACTTACAGTGTCTGTCCATGGAAGTTTTGTCAAAGAGACCTTTCGCCAAATATGGGGTGGATTATTACAGTGAATGAGAAATTGTATAGTGTAAAGAATGTAGCATTGTGTTTGCATTCTTACAATGTCTCTCTGTAGAAGTTTTTGTCAATTTACCTTTCATCAAATATTGGCTTGACTTGATCGTTATAGTGAAGGAGATAAACATTTTTTTTTTCACTATACAAGTTCAGAAAATGCTCAAGTTGAGCTCAACTAGAGATTCCAATTTTTTTTTTAAAAAATAAGGAATTATCTTGTCATTGAAAAAAACTAAGAGAATGAAATGGCCAAAGGTTTTGTTTTCCTAAACTTGTGCAGATTTGAAGTACTTGATGAGGAGCCTGGTGATGATGAAGAGGGTGGTGGCCAAAGGTATTGCTCCAAGGATACCTCATGAATTGCCTACGTTGACTTGTTTATTCCTTGGTCTTCTTTTTCTTTAGCATGGGCTCTTTTTTACATTTACTCATTTCAAATCTCACCTTCAGCTTGCTGATCCTCATTAATAACATATTTTGTTATTGTTACTTTCAGAAAGTGCAAGCTGCCTATGTCACGTATTATACCTTTCCCCAAGAAAAACGATCCGTCTAGTACTTCCGATTTTCCTCCTGGAACACATGTTTTGGCTGTTTATCCTGGAACAACAGTACTCTATAAGGCAACCGTTGTCAGTACCCCACGGAAGGTGACTATTTTGTCCTCTTGTCTTGATCTGATAATAACAAAACTTGTTTATGGAATTTTGTTCTTCTGGTGTTTTATTAACCTGTTTGATTTTTGAATATGCTTGGCAACTTTAACTTGCAACTAAAAAGGCGGACCTCAGTGCCAGAAGGTTCCTACGCTAAGGCGGGCTCAGGGGAAGGAGACCCCATGTGTACGCGGCCTTCCCTTGGCATTTCTGCCAAGAGGCCGTTTTCAGAGCTCGAACCTTGGACCTGGGGACGGATAGTCAGCACATCCACCATTGCGCCAAGGCCCGCCTTCTAACTTTAACTTGCAACTGACAGTTGATTTTTCCTGTGCATATTTTGGTGTCTCCTCAATCAACCATTCTGTGTTCTCAGAGAAAGAAAGACAGAGGAGTAAGTTCCGTTGAAATTCTGCATTATTCTTGTTTCATTGCATGGTCAATATCCATTTTATCCTCACATTCTGTGAGTTGGTTTTAGTTTCTTCTATCACCAACCAATTTGTCCTACAATCTTCGAAATGGGAAAATTGAATGATAAAATAGGCATTTGAATTTTCAAGCCAAAAGGAAAAAGTCTTTGCACATAATTTATTCTTTGGATATTATTACTTTGAAACAAAAACTATGATTTGGCAATGCAGGCTCCCAGTGCTTCAGTCTTCAGTGAATGGAACCAGTTGAACTTATGATCCTGGTTGTCAATTTTTACTGTTAACTGTATTACTATTATCTTGTTTTTTTTTTTTTTTGGACAGGTATTTACTTGAATTTGATGATGACGAAGAAGAAGGAGCCTTGCCTCAACGAGCAGTGCCTTTCTATAATGTGGTTGCATTACCGGAAGGTCACCGACAATAAACACAAGTTCATATTGTGTATAATTTAAGTTGTTGTACGAGTGTAATACACTAGACAATTTTGTGTTGCTCCGTCCCCTATTCTTCCTTTCAACTGAAGAGACATTTCATCTGTTTTTGTTCTATAATGAAGTGGCAAAAGTCCTTTTTCATTTAGTTCAACTTTTGCTTGAAAATCAGGTAGGTAGTTTATTATCTTATTGATGAATTGCCACGGAAAATGGATTACAGCAGCCCCAGCCCCAATGTTTCCATGAAATGATGAGAAAGGGGTGGCTTGTTTAAGTCCGTCCTATACTTATAGGGAGACCAAACAAGTGGCTGATAATCTTGCTAATAAATCATTGGATTTTCTTGCTAGTTTTCATGAAATTGCTGAAGCTTCAGATGATGTTGAAGGTGCTACTGATGTATGATTTGGTGGGATGTGGCTGGCCAATAAGTACTATGCAGCATCCTGAATAGTTAAGTATTTTTTTTGTTGTTTATTCGGCTGTCATTCAGGCTCCTCTGTAATTACAATACAGTAAAACCTCAGTTGCTGGGACTGAAGTGGAGATAGGGAGATCAGTAAGATTGAAGGGTCTTTGCAGGGGGGCACCATAGACGTTAGTTTGGCTAAACCATTCCTATATTCCCACACCATATGTGGTCAAAATTCACATGATACCCACAGCAGACCTTTAATAGATCAGCTAATCCTGCAAATTAAAACATATTTAAGATCATAAAGAACCAAGCTTTTTCAATAGTTAGTTTCAAACATCAAATAAAGGTGCATTTTTCAATCATAAGCATGGAGACTTAATTAATTTACCTAGATTCTTCGCGTTGCTGATCATTCCATACTTAGCAGCATAAACATCTACATAAGTAATTGCAGCTTCTAGTAACTCTGCCCTTAGTTTCACAACTCTCTCTTTCAGCTTGCTGTTAAACTCCATAGCCATTTCATTTTGAGCGCCTTGACACAACCATGTTCATCAAGAGAACCAGGAGGCAGATTCGATACATAGAACAGATTCACTGGCAAGGCCTGTATTGTGTATCCAAAATGCCCTCCCACCTTGCTGATATAAATGCTGAAACACATACAACATAGAGATAAATTATAATCAATCATAGTTCTTAAAAACATGATAAATCTTACCAAAAATTAAATATAAGCATTGTAAAGCTTAGTACTTGAACTGCTGTAGCTAACTGGTTAACAATGTCTGGCATTGCTGCTCTGATCTGATCGAAGCTCATCTTTCTAAACCCAACCGAAAGATCATTTTGGCCAATATCAAAAGTGTAAAGAGCCTTAGCATACTCCTCAGCTCTAGGGAGTTTATCCGCCTCTTGGGTATTCTTCACTGAACAAAAATGGGAATTTTTTAATTACATATATATATAAGATTTGGATTTTCTTGTTATTAGCTAGTAAAGATCTGAACCTTCATTGTAAAAATCAGCAGTTCTTGACTTACACTTATCAAATTGCACAATTTGCATATCAAGAGCAAAAGGACTAATCCCATACTCAAAAATAGTCTCATTTTGCCTTCTAATAGTTGATCCCCCAGTAGCAAAATTGACTCCATGCCTATAATTGGTCCCAATTGTATTCAAATAAGCACTCCAGTAAGGCAATTTTAACTTCTCAGCTGCAAAAACACAAATCAAATTCACCACCCACAGAGAAAAAAAGAAACAAAGTTCAAAACTTTTTGGGGTTTTACCTATAAAATAAATAATAAGGCGGCCATCAGAGTCTCTGCCAGCAGGTTTATGAAAGAAAGCTTCACCATAAGGAGCTCTAATGGGTTCAAACGCAGCTAATATGCCACCAGTATCTGAATTTGAGCCACCAAAGTTATAAATTGCTGGAAACTCACATGGTGGTAAAGTTTCAGTCTTTATACTCAAAACCCACAAACCCATTAACAAAACCAACAATCTTCAATACCCCATAGTTAAAGTTGCAGAAAAGAAGCTCACTGAAGGAAGTGTGAAACAGTAAAGAAACAGACCCAGAAAAGGGGAAAAGGGTTCGGTTAGGACAAAAGGCGACTCCTTTTTCTCCTTTTATAGATGTGGATAATGAATTGAGTCATGTGCATGTGCATGTGCATGCGCATCTGATTTTTTTTTTCTTGTTTTTTAGCATTTGAAGATTGGTTTTTTTGTTACCCTTTTTTCTGCTAAAAATAGTAGTTTTTGTTAATGACTGATTTATTTTATTGTGTAAGGGTGTAATCCATGTCAGTGTCTTGGAATGATAATAATGATAGCCTGTCAGACTGAAGAGTCAAGAGTGTGTGTATCTACTTCGTGGTGCCCAGCTTGCGGTTGCTTGGCAATGATTGAAGTGTTTCTCTCTTTCTGGTGATATCAAATTCTATAACATGTTTTATATGTGGATAATATCTTTTTACATTTCTAAATTTGAATTAAACAGATTATTTGGCAAAAAAAATTAAACAGATCAATTTTTTAAAAAAGTTATTTTAGTAATTCATACAGTATTGTTATATAATTTTTCATTAATTGTGTTTTTACTATGCAAAGAAATTCGTTGTAAGAAAAATAAAAATTTAGAAACTTAGGATGAAAGAAATAAATTTTTTTTGAAGCATGAATAAATAAAGTTAAGATCAGAGGATAACTGATATGGACTCATATAAGTATGGTCCGGGATTAACAAGAGCTTAACCAATGCTAGTTATCTACCCGAACCCCTGAACCATTGGAGGCTTCGTCTAATGACCTTCGAGGTTTGGACGTTTGACAAGGATAATCATTTATATTATTCACCAATCCTCCAATTATGTTACACTCTCATCAAGGGTATTTTTTAACCTGCCCAACGTGGACACGTATCCCTGCTGCAGGTATCCAATCATGTAAATACCTCTCAAAGCAATTCACACAATGTAAGACCACTCAACCCATTTCAAAGAGTTTTTGTTGACTTCTCTCCTTTAGTATACTGACTTGACCGTCGAAGGGTTTAAGCCGGACACTCGTCCGGCTACTCCTGACTGTTCTCTATCATGAAAGTTAGTACAATCCGACCAAAGGACACCCTTCAAACCCTGTGGAGACTAACACCATATCAATTGGCGTCGTCTGTGGGAACGTCAAGTTCTCACTTCTTCTCTTCTTCCCCTGAGAATTGGTATACTGACAATTCATTCTTTCATCTCACATTAATCTTCTACAAAAACTTGCACCCATAGCTCTCTAAATGGAGTTCACCCAAGATGTAAACCACAACATGGAGGACAACCCTCCTCCACCCACCAACACCACTCAAATAGCAAACACTTCCACAAACACTCAATTCCCAGTAGTGGCTTGGAGCAACCTAGCCACCTCTCTTCAAACCCTCCAAACCATCATTGGGCAACCTCAAATGCCTAGCACTTCAACTCCAGCCCCGCAACTCACATTACCTCTTCGTACTCCAGAATTAGTGGCTACCTTACATAATATA
The DNA here is from genome assembly GCA_948294925.1 of Codiaeum variegatum. Taxonomy (NCBI): domain Eukaryota; kingdom Viridiplantae; phylum Streptophyta; class Magnoliopsida; order Malpighiales; family Euphorbiaceae; genus Codiaeum; species Codiaeum variegatum. The sequence continues at coordinate 4,261 of CAOJBK010837986.1, read as the reverse complement.
GTAACCAATCTTGTCTCATTGCTCCCACAACTCCAACCAACCCCAACATCCAATCTACCAGCTTAGGCCGGCAATGACCCCCCTGCAGCAAGTAGAATGTTGAATTTTATTGGTGTATAAGAGAGGAGAGTACCCCTAAGTAGACCCACAGAAGCAAGAGGTAGAGTTAGATCGGTGATAGAAGTACCAGTAGGAGAAGGAAGAATGGGAGATGGGGACAGGAGGCCTAGAGAGGATGATAGAGAAGGAATGGGGGATAGACCTAGGCAAAGTTGAAGAGAGGATGACCGAAGGAGTCGATCTCGCAGGGGCTCTGAGAGTAGGCGAAGGCACTTTCACAGGCATGAGTATAGAAGAGGAACAGATAGAGATCAGGAAGCCTCAAGACATCACGGCTCGAGAGCTATTTTGAGAGACGAAGTAAGGAGATACATAGATGAGATAGAGGGAGTTAAACCTGGCCACAAAATAGATTTTACTCTCAATCTGAAATCTCCATTCACATAGAGAATCAATGAATTTCAAATGCTTGAAAAGTTCAAACAATCACAGATGACGAAGTATGCTGGTAGCCTGGACCTAAAGGCCCATGTCCTATAGTACAAGCATGGGTTTTTGAATAGATTCTTTACTCACATGGACAATACCAATAAATCTTTCTTTAACTATTTCACATTTATCAACATATCTCAAAACTAATGCCATTTGTTATTTGTCAAAGACATCACTGGACTCATCAACCAACAAGCAAACACATCATCACCAATTTCTTCAATAATAAAATGAACTACTTCTTGTGCAAAACAATGAGAAATATCTTTTTGAATGCTTGGAGACACCATTTGATTATTTCCTGGAGCATTTCTTAATACAACTTTATTTATAACATCATTTTGGCTTGCCGTGTATTTTATAAATTCCAAAAAATTTCCTCTATTACTATAATCCTTTGACTCATCATGATTGCGATAAGGTAATCCTTTCTGCAACAAAATTCTAAAAACATCAATTGAAGCATTCAAACGAATATGATACTCATTTTTCACAATATCACTTTGTTTATGAAGAACAACTGAAATTGATTAATTTTGTTTCATCAAATCATGACATTTTTTTAGTGCTATATTGTGAAAACTATTAACATTGCCCACATGAGAAGCTTGTATCCCTGTTTTATTCCAATTAGAAAAATCTTTCATTACAAATGCATCATTCTCACCTCTATTTTCAAAATGGTCTTTAAACAAGTAATAGCAGAAACAACAAGTTTTGTCCTCCTTTACTCTATAATCTAACCAACTAGCATATTGATCAAACCAAGTAGGGTTAAATTGTCTCGATGTTTTTCCTATCATTTTCTACAAAAAATTATGACTACAGGATTGACACGGTTCTCTAATCAAATATTTTCATCTTATTTCATCCCTTTAATTAGGATGGTATTCACACATTCTTTGCCTTTGTGCGGGATCCCAAGGAATATCGTCTAAGTTAACTTCTTTAAGCATTGATCGAATACTACTTTGATGAGTACTAGTAGATGCATTTTTACTTGTGCTATTTTTGTCTACGCCATCACTAGATGATGAAAATTTTCTTTTGAAAAATCTCTCTATTATTTTATCTGAACAAACATTAAATATAAATTTTGATAAAGTATATGGATTAATTAAATTAATTTGTTAATCAATTACCAATTAATTAAATAATCTATTACATTCAAAGATTAAACTAATTTATTAATTAAATTAATTAGATAACCCAAATACTTTGCTTACCAAAATAATTTTCTAATCAATTAGCACAATTTTTATTTTATTATTTGATTTTTAATTTTATTTTAAATATATTTTCATCACTTAGACATGTCCAATTCATATTTGTTATTCAAATATCACTATCACCTCATTTTTCTAAAATAGTTTTTTCAATTAAAAAATTAGTTTCATCTAGTAATTGTTTTTTTTTTTTTGCCTAAAAACTCCATTTGAGTAAAGTTAAAGCCATCATCAAATCAGATGTGAAGAATATGAATTTTTTTTAAAGAAAAAAATCAAGCCATCCATTTTCATCATTTCGTTCCTCTGAAGAAATAATAGATTCTATATCTTTCAATAACCAATTCTCATCTAATTCACCAAGAATAGCAGCATAGGAAAAAAAATAATAAATTGAAGATTCAAGATGAAACAAAGCACTAAAAAAAGTAAATAAAAAAAAAAAGAAAAGGAAACATCAATAGGGGAATGAAATTACATGGCTTTCTTCTGGGACGGTGGTTCATGATGGTCGATGACTCGGCAGCGTTGGCGACGTGAGCTCTACCTCTGATACGGTTTTCAATTTTTTTCTCACTCCCTCCTATGCTTGAGAAGGAAAGACATATAGGTAACATATTTTTTTATTTTATTGGGGGCAAAGGATAATTTCTATTAGGGGCAATATGGGTTGTACATCTAATATTAGATTGAATTTTTAAAATTCTATTAGGGGCAGCTAATCCCATACCCATTATTGTGCATCCGCCCCTAACTTTATGCCTCTCGTTCATTTTAATATATATATATATATATAGTATTTTTTATCTCATGAATCATGGTATTCACATCTTTTATCTTCTATTTAAAAATACTAGCAATCCTTGCTTTCCAAATAGTGTAAGCTATTGTTGCAAAAAACCTTACCACTACAAATCTCTAAATTCTCAACCCCTTGCATTCCTGTAGCCATTTAATAATCCACAACTCCAATTGTACATGCCATTGCCTACACCCTAGCCAACTAGATTGTAACTACCTTCTGACAAGCAAAGAACAAATTATAATGAGTCTCTTACTCCTCCAAGCAAAATGGACATTGTATATCTATAATAGGGATGTGCATCCTCTGCAAATGATCTCTTGCAAACAACCTTCTATGCACAAGGAGCCATAAAAAGATAGCATGCTTAAGAACAACATAATGACTTCATACCATGCTATTGATAATGGCCAATTATACCTAGTATTTACTTCGTTTCTTGGCCATTATCCGAGCCTAATTGCATTTAATTTACTTGTCTTAGTGTGTTTTTATCTCTTCTAGGTGTAAACATCAATTTGGAGCTAAATAATGCAAAATTTTGGATTTAGCGCACGAATAGAACAAAAAGGAGTAAGATTATGATGGGCTTGAATGTATTTTGGTATTTTGATCATAACTTGAGCTATAGAGCTCCGATTGAGATAATCCATGTACCATTGGAAAGCTAAGAGAAAGGTCTACAACTTTGTAGACGACTAGAAAGCCTAATTCATATCAGAGGCTATCCTCACAGGTGTGAGAATTTCCCGTGACCACCTTGCTGCTTGCTGTCTCTCAAGGGTTTTCAAGGCAAAAAATCACGGGCAATGGTCACGGGTGTGAATATTGCCCATGACCACACAGTTTTCAACTATGTAAAAGCAAAATTGCAAAAAAAAAAAAGGCTTGTCTTGGATTTTTGGGTCTAGGACTCAACCAAAAATCCTAGAGCTACAAAAAACTAAGAAATTACATATCAAGGGAGCAAATTTGAAGTGGATTAACACATTTGGATTAATATTGAGCAAGATTATCAAGGGATTAGACGATTAAACAAGATTTCTTCATGGGTTTCATGGGTTCTTTCTCCTTTCTCTTAATTTATTGTTCTTTTTTTGTTATTATGAGCTAAACATCACTTGTCTACCTAAATTATATAAGTTTTAATTACTTTATATGGATTAATCAATAGTTATCTTAATGAAATTGAATTGTTCATCAATTTGTGCTTTTGAATGAAATTCTCTGTAAGCATGCTTACTTGTAATGATTGTTGCTTTTTCTTTACTAGAGATAGAAAGATTGAGCTTAGAACACTAATAGGCACATGTGTTTGTTGTGATTGCTAGAGATAGATTCACAAGCACCTAGGATTTTCTTTGATTCCTTGAAATGCTTAATGCTTTGCCTAATTGAATAGGTTTATAAAGAGATTCTTTACTCATTACATAGGGATTAAGGATTTAATCACTTGATAAATGGTTAAATCTAATTTTGAAGGAATATCAAATTTGGGGAATTTTTTTTAAATCACTCACATAAACACTAGTTTTCACACATGACTTTGGTTTTTGGTTAAACTTTGCACATAGTGGTGATAGTAGGAATCCACTTGGCACGGTTCCCATGACTAAGCTCTAGGGAGTTTAGACACTGTTGAGTATCTAGTCCTTTTCTTTGACATGAGTTAGGTTAAGAA
>CAOJBK010837932.1:0-10324 GCA_948294925.1 Codiaeum variegatum | reverse complement strand
ACAGTTCGCTCTTCTAATTGACTCCTTTCCTACCACACTGCAAAACTTACTTCAGAAAATGAGAGTACCAATTGTAATTCAATACATAGTGTTCTCCAATAAATAAATAAATAGGGTTAATTACCAAAAAAAAAACACATATTAATATGGAAATTCCAAATTTAGCATAAACACGAACTTTCAATTTTTACCAAAATTGACAAATGATCGAAATACCAATATTTTCCGGTGAACGTAGTAATTCTTCTTTACTTTTTTTTTTAAACCTTAAATTTTTAAATAATGAAAACTTATTTAACATATGTTAATCTTTTTAATATATGTCAATTGAAAATAATTTTTTTAAAAATAAAAAGAATTACCGCATTAGCTCTGGTCACTGAAAAAATTAAAATTCCAGTCATATGTCAATTTTGCAAAAAAAAATGAAAGTTGAAGTACTGAATTGTCAAAATTGCAAGTTCGCGCTAAATCTGCAATTTTCACTATAATTCGTGATTTTCTTTTGTAATTAATCCAAATAAATATAATCAAAATTACTAAATCCGCCTTACCCAAGTCAATTCCTCCAATGCATGTACGTCTCTTGTGGTGAAAAAGGCAAGCTGCATTTGAAGATTTCAAGCAAGTTTTAAAATAATTTGAAAGGAAAAAAGCAAAATGGTATCAAAATATGGGTAACGAAAGCTAGAGAGACACTTGCATGGTAATAGTGCCGATCAGGTGTCTCCACTTCAACTGGAATATCAATCAAGTTTCCATCAAAACATCTGTAAAAGGTGAATCAAACACTGATGTTGATAGATAATAATCAAGTTGCAAAAATAGAGACAAAAAAAAAAGAGAAGACAAGGGGGAAAAAAAACAAACACAACTAGGTAACATGAAAAAATTACATAAAATGCAAATAATATTACAAAAGTCGAAAATGTCACCTGTGATTAATAAACCTAGCAACATTTCCACAAAAAGTTGCATCCAAACAAAGTGCTTCTTCATCCCTTAGTATTTTTTCTGAACCCCAGTCTGCATCAAGTGTAACTGGATATGTATGCCTCTCATCACCACTAGTTTGCATATTCCGCTCATATAATTCTGTGTTGGTCAATATTTCCCCAACATATTCACAAACGAAGGTTCCTTTAGGCAAGTCAGTAAGTGTTCTGACACCCCAGCCCTTGCCTTCATGAGTCATAAATACCTAGAGCAAAGCAAATCATGTAGAATGATCAAAGACTTGGTGACAGAACACCATTTTAACAAAAATTATGCAGGTAGAAATACAGACAAAAATAAATGAAAGCAGACCAGCCAGTAACATAATAATCAGATGCAAGTTTTCTTGGAGAACAAAAATTAGATTTTGCGTAGTCTGCATAAGTGCCAAGAATGTCGCAACTCAAATATTAGTGAGAATTTAGAAGGCAACCAAATAACTGCTATGCGACAGCACTAATGCAGAATTTAACTGATCAGCATATAATGTATAATACCATGTTTTAGATTATGCTTGGCTCAATATATGAATTTCATGAGCAAACATGCAGAAAGCGAGATACATCGACAAACCTATTCTTACACAGGATGGAGAAACTATTTCGTAAATGTTGAAAATTTCAAATTAATCAACCTCTTCAACACTTTTGCCTTTTTCTCTTTCTTCCCTTTTTTACTTTGGCAAGGAAAGGGGTATGAGATATTTTTCTGAACTGCTAGTAACTTTTAAAAATTATAGAACTTTAAGCAGCTTTAAAGATCTTCAGTCAGAATACACATAATTCTGTGCAATTATTATTCTGACATATAGTTGCTTCCAGAAATTGTGACACCAAATAGGTTTCTACACATATAATGGAAAAGAAAAAGATAAGAAGCATGGTAAACATTTTAAAAAGTATTATACCTGCAAGCTGCAGGTAATACCCCGTTGTACTACTCGATTTCCACAATTCATGTCACATCCACATTTCCTCCAACATTCTTTGATAAATTTTTTAACCAAGTGACCCTTGCAACTATCAGGCATATCCTCATTCTTGAATCTCTCCAATGGACAATCTTGGCAAAAAACAAAATGGTGCATCTTAGGGTCTCGTTTCATAGAAACACAATCACTTAAAAACTCCTGTTTGAGCAAGCCTTCTGGAGTGTAAGCAAACTCTCCCCCAGTTTCACGAGCACATTCACATGGTATTTGAGACGACAGACAATCTCCCGAACAACTTGAACAGCAATCTTCATCCGCAATCCGAGCAAGAGAAAATGGCATATAAGCATTTTGATAAATTATATTGTGTGGCATGTAAGTAAACTTTGGGAGACCTTCATTGCCTACTTCATCTATCAATGAAATTTTGACATTTTCTGCACCTTTTGTTATGTCATTTAGTTTTCGCAGGACTTTTTTTTTCCCATCAGAAGCAGCTGATCTCTGCTGCACATTTTCCAAATTATGAGAATTTGAAAGCCTGGAGGGTTTTGAGGCCTTTGCTTTCAAAGTTGTATCATGACTACTAATTCGAAAAGCCCTTTTGTTTGACCCAGGACTATGAGGGGAAATGGTACCCAGTTTCCAAAATGATTCACATATATCATCCAGTAATGCCCTAACTGAAAACTGAGGTGAGACAAGTTTGTCCATCCCTGTATATCTATCCTTCAAACTTTTCAAAACTGCATCAAAATCTGGAATTTGAAAATTTGGTTGTCCAACCGCAGAATCACAATTCAGAAATATTTTCACTTGCTCTAGAGTTGATGAAGCAATAGGAAAGTTGCTATCACGTTTTGTGTTGTTGTTGGATTTTGAATCTGAAGCATCACAGTGAGATGCCAGATAACTTACAGCTTTCTTTCCAGTTGAGTTACCCTTCAATGTCCCTGGACAAGCTAAAAAAGGCACCATCAAGTCAATTTAAAGTCACAGCAGACAAATTCTAAAGAACTAGGATCTTCAAATATATAAGAACTGCATTAGTGTATATGACAAATCTAACAAGCATGTCCTAGTGTTACAATAATAAGAAAATTTTAAGGTATTTATCACCTAATACGTAATGAATTTAGAGAGTAGTGATCAAATAACAGCCATTACACCATAAGTGATTAAGTTCTCACTTTGACTCACTAATGAAATGGACAATATGAGTGAAACAGGCGCCATGAATCACATTGGTGTGATATGTCATGTTCTGCAGCAGTTGTCTACCAAAAAGAACCCGTGTATATACATTGCCCATTGAAGAAAAAGGATGGGTTATGTCATTCAGTAATAAGCCCAAGGGAGCTAAAGTAACCAAGTAAACACAATAAATGGAATGCTTGCTAGACTAAAGTATTTTACTCTGCTCCTCCAAATTAATTCATATGCATAAAATAACAAATGACTTCACAATATTTGATGCCACTTCTCTGAATCAATCGATTCCGCTCCTATAATTTTGCAACTTCTCTAAACTGGTAAATTCTAACAAATTGAAAACATATATTTTGATTTGACACTAGAATACCCAAGCTGGAATCTTGTACACACGCAGAGATAGGTGGCAGTATTCACGACAAAATGTAAATTATCAGTTCAGGGAAACCAGTACCTGTATGGGGCTTGCCAAAATCTGCAGAGTCCTTCCTGACTTGTGCAGCTCTAGGTACATTGTGATCTCTGCCATTTTGATTACTGAGATGACTTCTTCCCTGGAGACAAAATAAGCCATAATCAACAATCTTTGTGAAGAATTTCAGTCTGCAGATATCATTTCATGTGGAATAGGATCCTTTTTTCAGATTTACCTGTCCATGAGAAAATGAAGCACCTGATTCAGTTCTCCTATCCTTTCCAGATTCAGGGTATATTTGAGATACCTCCCTGGTTTTAGGTTTGTGACCAGTTACTGATGTGCCACCCTCTTCTTTTACAGCCATGATTTGACTAGAGTTACCTGCTGTAGAAGAAGCCTGACCTTTCTGCTCTTCAAACTGCTGTCTCTTACGACGTCTTTCAGATACATCATCCTTCAGGCGACTTTTTTTCCCATCTTCAATTGCCTATTCAGTAAATGACTTCATTAAAGTGAAAAAAGAGTCCTTTATGCCTGGGGATTAAACTCTGTCCTCCAAGGCCGGAAACAACTGAATGAAAGTTAAATGTTAAATTACATACAAAGACGAACGGTCATGGCCATGCAGCAAAATGATTGATAAAAGTACCTTAGTTTCCTTATTATCAAAATATGCATCAACGAGTGCCCGATAGTTCTCCGCTTCTATAGGTTCCCAGTTCTTGCCAAAAACCTTGAAAAGATACCTCAATACTGGCATCACCTCATCATCCGGAATACCTAGAGCTCTCGTTGCCTTAAGCGCATTTTGAACTCTCTCGTTCATCGTTTTAGATAAGGAACAACCTATAAAGTCTTATAACTACGAGGTTGGCCGCTCATGCTATTACATGCTCGTGTACATTAGAAGGTAACCTTCATTAATGCCTGCAAAAGCAACTTTGATTGTCTAATACAATTTGAAACTCTCTCAATTTTTTGGCAAAGGTCTAAAGAAATGACTAATAAAGAGAAAGTCATGAAACACATATAGTTCTACTATTATAATTTTAATTATAATATAAAATAATATTAATATAAAAAGTAATTAATAAATTTAATTAATGCAAAAAAAAAAAAAAAAAAACAATGACATTAGTCTTACTTTACATAGAATGAAACATACAGCCAAAGCACATGAACTGAAAAGAAGAAAACAGTAAAGCTCACTACCACAAACATGATAAATGTTCCATAAAAAATGAGAAATACTAATATGGTAAGGTGACGAACAATGCCTGCCTTCACCATTCGTCGTTGGAGAAGAAACCACATGACATAAAAGCTGAGAGCAACAAATGTAAAAAGCTAAAGAAACATTTTCAAAGTAAAAAGCAGCTATTGATCAAATTTCAACATATTTCTTTTATTATAAAATTTGGAAGCAATGAAATTATTCCCTCCTAAAGAGTGTTTATCAAATATTCTAAAGGATAACCATCTAATATATGTGAATTTTTGGTCAATTTTCAATTATACTCTCAACTAAAATTATTTGCAAATCTACACTAAACTTTGTAATTCTGATAATATGGTGCTCGATCGCCCCGAGTGGAGAAAGCGAATCCATATAGCCGACTCGAATCAACTTGGGATTAAGATTTTGTTGAGTTGTAGTTGAGTTGAGTTTAAATAGTACTCTCAACTAAAATTATTTGCAAATCTACACTAAACTTTGTAATTCTATTTCAAATCTACACACGTGACACATGTTGAAACTTATTTGGGTGTCGTGTTTCATGGTATGTCATGTTTGGGAACTGAAAAGGTTAGATAGATTTGCAAGTAATTTTGGTTGAATATATAATTGAAGATTGACAAAAAAAAAGTTTATGGTACATTAAATAGCTTTTAATTTTCTATATATATGCTGAAGGGCAGTAGAATATCCATTTTCTCCGAAAAAGAAATCAGTTAACTACACAGGCACAATCATTCTAGTATACCAAAACAAGAACTTGAAGCACAGAATCCAGAATAATTTAGAAAAATTTATACAGGCACAATTTTTTGGTTAACCCTTTTTCATAATCAAAGTCTCCGTTATGCAGCTTTAGAGACAAAACCAAAAATATTTGGCGAAAAAAAGACAAAACCAAAAATAAAAAATTAAGAATTTGTTATCCCAAAGTAAGAAATCAAACTTTCTCATATCTTTTACTTTCTCAGTAGCCTAATGACTCGGTTCGTCCCCAAAATTAACAGCTTTGTGTTTACTGCATCTTATACAAATTATTCAAACCCAAAACAAATAATGCAAAAGGGTAATAAAATACATCAATGCAGGACTAGGTTTTGACTCAATCAGTAACCAAAAAGAGTTTCACTCGCTGTTTGGTTGCCGACAAAATGAGAGAAAATAAATATATAATAAAAAGCAAGAATCGCGAATTCAACCGAGAATTTCTCGGTTACCGACGGCAGGCTGAACAAAAACACAAAAATTGGAATGATCTGTTTGATTCCCGAGAAAATGTGGAGGAAAAAGAAAATAAAACAAAAAGTGGAATTGCTTTTTGGACTTTTCAAGAGAAGAATTATATGTTGCGATTATCTATACTGCTTGGATAAAATATGTGATAATCAAATCGAACAACGTAATTGTGAAATTTGACATGAAAGTAGTATTTTTGTTGTTCCTAGTTTCTCAGCTGCCAAACAAACAAAACCAGCATTGGCCAATAAAAGAAGAAATATACTAACCGGTGAAAGTTTGCACCTTGATAGCAAATCCAAAGCCTCCTAATTAGACATTTTTTCTAGTGAAAGTTGTTATTTACATAGTAATATTTATTAAGGGTTTGGAAAAAATAATTTTATATAATCGTTAAAATTATCCTTTTCTATAGCTGTTAGGATGGTAATTCTGGCCCGATCTGCTCTGATTTGCTCCAATCCGATCCAAATAGAGTGAATTTTTTAATGGTTTATGAGATTATGGGACGAGTTTGGGTTAATCCAGTATAAAAATATCAGATCGGGTCGGTTTGGATTTTTATCCGTTCATCCTGTAATCCGACCCGATTCGACTATATATATATAAATTTAATATATTTTATAATTTTTTAATTATATAAAAATATTTATTCTGAACGGGTCAGGATGAGAAAAGACAGGGCAAGGCAGATTACGGGATGAAAGAAAAAAAACAGGACAAATTACAGAACGGATTCAAATTATTGGACGGGGCCAGGTCGGACTTAACCCGGGCCCATCCCGACCCGTTACCATTCCTAAATGCTATAAACTCCATATTTACATAATATAAATATGGATAATTAATGCGTAAACTAATATTTTACATCTGTTGCATATGACAATCATCCAAATATATATATTGTATAAACATGAGAATTTATCCAATTGAAGAGATTTTAATTCTAAAATTTTATGCTAAAGATGGTTTGATATGAAAATTTTTAATCATGAATTTCATAAATTTTATAAAATTTAATATTATCTTTGGTTTGATTTGATAATTAAATTATAAATATATGAATTTATAAAATTTAAAATCATATGAACGTTATAAAAATAATGATATTTTTTTAAGCTTAATAAAAATAATGAATTTGCCTACTATGAAATTTAGAATTTTTTTATTCCACAAATTTATTTCTAATAGCATAAATTTGTTATTAATATTTAAGACTAATTCAAGTCACAAAATAATATATAACATGTTTTTAGAAATAAGAGATTTGGATTTGAGTTTCCTCATTCGGCCTCTTCAATCCGTTTTTAAAGAGGTGATTATTCATGCTGTATAACGCACGGTCTATTGAATCTTCTATTATATTTTAGAAAAAATTATCATCATAATCATAAATATAAAAAAATAATTATATATAATATAATAAAAAAATGAAATTAAGTGTATAGTTTGTTGGTAAAATAAATTAAAGTATTCTTGGTAGTTCTTTTTTTGAGGGATTCGCTGAGTAGTTAAAATTTTTATATAAGAAAAAAAATAATATTATTGGATTTTGCTTTTATTTGACATTGAATTTATTAATAAAAGTATAAAATTTAAAATAAATTTGTTAAACTATTGTAATGATTTTCAAAAATATTTGGAAAAGCTGTTTGAAAAAATATAAAAAATTAAAGATTATAAATTGAAACACACTTTTTTAGCCTACCAATCCTAAACACGCCATTTGCCTCACAAAATGTGAAAACAAATGATTACAAAAGTGTAATTTTTCTCTCTGAAATCAGTTAAAAAAAAAAAATCTCTCCAAACATGCAAAAGTAAAACAATATTTTAAGAAAAAGAAATTTGGGAGTTGCAGAGTTTTTTCCCTTTTTTTCGCTAAAGAAGTTGCAGAGTTTTCTTTGATATTTTTTAAATGTTTCTTTTTTTCTTTTGCCAATCCATCTTTCAAAAAAAAAAATTACTCCCCCATGTTTTCTTTTCCTTATAATTATTGAATTATAAAAAATATTTTAATTCATTGAAAAATATTTTTTAATAATTTTATTTATATATTTTAAGAATAACTAATAATCAAAATTTAACATAAAAAAAATACCAAATTGTTATTTTACAATAGAGAGTAATTTTGATTGATACTGGAATTTAAAAAATAAAGGGTTGGGGAATGGCAATTTTTGCATTAACCATTGTTATTTCTTCAAAAAAAAAAAAAAAAACTAACACGCTCTCCAACATGCTCTAATACTTGCCCTCCTATTAATTTTTTACCAAACATTCGATTGGTTGAATAAATAATATTTTTTTCGTTTCAAAATATAAAATATTTTTGATTTTCAAGCTTGATGGCATTTAGTATCTCTTTAAATATATTAATAAAAATTATAAAAAATTAATATTATAAAACTGTTTTTTTTAATACAAATCTAATCATATATATTTTTTTTATTTTTATAAATATATATTGTAAAAAATATATGGTTAAAGTTCAACATCAAAAAATAAAAATATTTTATATTTTAAAATAGAGAGAATAGTATTTTCTTAATTAATAAATTAATTATTTATAAAGATAATGCTGTACATCTAGGTTCTAGGCATATAAAACTCTCATTATTAGTAATTTATTATTTATACAAAGGGCATTAAAGTCATTTAAAAAATTTTAATGGACAAAATTACAATTACACCTTACTCTTCATTTACTTGTGACACATTTATTTATGATAAGATTTCTAAGAAAAGTTACTTTCTCTCTCCTAATTCCATTTGTTGCTCAAACACTAATGTAGACCAAAATTAATCTTATCACCTCCATTTATGTTGGATTTTTCTAATTTTTTTTATTAATTTAATATCAAAAGGTAATATTAGATAAATACTGAATAATGGATTACCTAAGAGTTATTCGAAATCTTATCAATATGAATATAAATTTAAAATTTATTATCAAATGGATATAAATAAAAATATGGATAAATAAATCACTCTTTGGGTATGGATAAATATATTATACTACCATACTAATTATCATTTCTACCTTAGTTTATGGACTAGATACCTTAGTGGTCCAAGGACCAATTTAAATGTTAATATTGAATATTAGAGAGATTTATTTTGATTAATAAGATGAAATTGAAATAATTTATATTAATTAAAGTGCAATGATTATATATTTATAATTAATGAATGTAAAAAAAAATTCAATTACATGGTATTGAAGGAAAAATTTCTGGACCATCAAGCTACCTAATTCAGGGATTACGTATACGAACTTATTTGTTCCAATAATTTTTATTTGATTAATATTATATATTTTATTTTAATAAAAATTATGGCATTGATTGAAATTATTATTTCAATAAGGTAAAAGTTTAGAAATTCTAATTTTTTTTTAGAGGGCTAATTTAATTGTAAATGTATAATTTTTTTTTATTTTTTCTACCTATTTAAAAATAATTAATTTCTTATTTTAAATATTATCTTTTTTTTTCTTAAAAAATTTACTCCCTCTATTCTCAAATAAATGACTGTTATGTTTTTTGTACTAACGTTTCAAAAATCAATTTATAAAAAAAATACTTTAAATCATAACATAGAACATATATCAACACATTCGTTTCAAAAAGTATTTTTACAAGATAATTTTTTTATAATTTTTTATCTATATATTTTAAAAATAATCGAAAGTCAAAATTTGTTATTGTTAAATATAATTATCACTTATTTCATAATGGATGAAGTATCTTATTAATCATATCTAAAAGGTAAACATATATAAAAAAAAAAAACACAGTAGACAAATTTATAATACAAAATATATAAATACTAATTTTTCTACTTTAAATAATACCTTGTTTAGCCTAAAATAAATTACCTTATTATAAAATTAAAAATATTTACATTAACTTATTTTAATGGAAAATATATAAGAAAATTAGTAATTAATTTTAAATTAGCATATATATACACAATATAAATATAATATTTTTGTATTTACAAAAAAAAAACATTTTTTTTTGATATTTTAATTTTAATAATTATATTATTATTTATGTAAAATGATCTCTAGAATTGACCCTTCATGCCATAACATGATCATGCCACCAATTTACCAACCCGTTCAGCTTTAACATTCTTTAAAAAAAAATGCAGTAATTTTTTTCTATAAATGATGGTGGCAACTTGTCCATTAAACCGCCAAATTTAATGAAGGTTAGAATAGTAATTATATTTTATTAATAAAAAAATACATTTCAAATATCTAGGTTCAAAATACGCAACATTTTCT
>CAOJBK010837498.1:0-12844 GCA_948294925.1 Codiaeum variegatum | reverse complement strand
AGAACAAAAAGTCAAGATTATCTGTCATATGATCTGAGGCACCGGAGTCAATAACCCATTCTGAATTCGAAGAGAGTGTATTGGTTTTACCTGATTTAGCAATAGTAGCTCTAGGATGAGATGAACATTTTACTGCTTTTTTATATTCGAGAAATTTAGCGTACTCGGATGCTGGTACTTCAAAAACCTTAGAAGCTAATGCTTTTTGATATTCGAGAAATTTATTATACTCAGATGCAGGTACTTCAAAAATCTTAGAAGTTATATTTCCTTCAATCACAACCATGGATGCTCAACAGCTCACAAAACTTAAGGTCAACCAAACTCCAAAACAAACAGAACTGAAGCAGATCGCAACAGTCGAACAAAGCAGATCGCTATTCCGGAAAAGAAACGATATGCAATAAGGACCAAACCCAAAAGGTGTCTGCATAGGAACGTCAGGATGGAGTCGACGCCGGAGAAGATCGACTACCGGAAGGATGTCCCATGAGCCGGCACGTGTGAGAAGAGTCGGAAATTCTGTTGACGCGTGTGGCTCACTTGCGGCTCCGCCGGTGACCGGACTCTCTAGAAATGACGATCGGCAGGCGGTGGTTCTCCTAGTGAAGGCGGTGTCGATCAAATATCACTTTAAAACAGTGACCCAAAAACCCAAAGAAAAACACTGAATACTAACCAGGCGGTGTCGATCAAACGTCACTCTAAAACAATGACCCAAAAACCCAAAGCCTGCCAGGCAATTTCAAACTAATTTTTTTTTCAAATTAAATCTAAAGCCAACCCTAAATTAGAGTTGTTCTGATACCAAGTAAAATAATGTGTTTCTATATTTTCACATGTAAAAATAATATATACAAGATACTATATATATACAAACTAACTAGCTATGTATGGAAGTTAATCCCTAGAATTATACTCCTAATCAATCCTAATTAATTATATAATCATATCATATCTTTAACAATAATATTAACTCATATTGAATAGCTGCACTGACACTCGCATGTATTTTTAAAGAATCAAAAATTTTAAGGACTTTTGCCATTCTTTACAACATCAAATTCAGAGAACTAATGGCCATAAAATCGAATGGTCGACATATCTCAGTGAAACCTAGCTTCTAAAGTTTCCTTCTGTAAATATTTGCCGCATTTGCTCACTCTCCATGTTTTTTGCGTTTTCAATTTCTACTAGGTCAGACCAATTTTTATTGATTCTCAATATTCTTTTTCTTGTGTTGTACGATTGTGATTCTACAAGTTCTTCAAAATGATATTGATTTGCCCAACAAGATCAAGTGTCTCATTCAGCCTCCGAACTCAATTTTCATGGTTTACCCGAAAAATACAAGCTGCGTCAGTCAAGTCACCAGTTACCCAGTCAGTTCACTGGGTTTTCTCACATTCATTCCATCAATGGGTTTATGGTATAAACCAGACCAATCAGTTTTTTTGGGTTGAACCAACCAGGTCAGTCCGAGTTTAACTACCATGCTAAGAAACCATATTTAGGTTAATCATATGATTAGGATGTCTATATAACTGACAAAATTCAACTGTGAAAAAGATGAATCATGTACGATGTCTAACCCAAAATGATTAACAATGTACGAGCTACAATAAATTGGCCAAGACTCAGGAAATATCTTAATATTTACAAATAGGATGGTAAAATCTCTTGAGAAGTTTTGTTTATTCCTAATTTTTTTTTTCTTGTTATCATGTGTTTTAAATGAAGTGTTAAAGTGTTTAACTCTGGTAAGGATTTTCTAACCAAAATAATTTTAAAAAATAACAAAAAAAGATGATAATTTCTAAGAGGCACGCCTCGTCACTCATCTCAGGCGCCATAAGGTGCGTGCCTTTTAGTCCTTGCCGCCTTTCACGATAAAAGGCCCTAGACCCGTTGCTTGTGTGCCTCTTGCCTCGAGGCGCGCATGCACAATCACTTTTGATATGCTCGACCCAGAATCAAAAACATTAGACAAGAAATTGTTTTTTCTTTCCAGGGGCTATGAGCTATATCTACATACATATGCATGCATTAGTTGATAATAATAAAAAACATAGAAACAGAAATTGATTTCAGATGCTTTACCTTTCTCTTCCATTTTTTCAAAAGCCGAAAGTGCATTACTTGTATTGACATTCCCCAGCATCTCATTGACTTTGGTTTGAGTTCTAAAGAACCAAAAAGTGGCCATTAAGAGCAAAACAAATACATAAAGGAATAAGGTACTCAGCAACAGGAAATGGTGGCAGAGACGAACTTTGCAGACTGAGCACGTGCTTTCAGAGTATCTTTTTTAGACTTTGCTTCCTGTATCTTGCTCTCCAAAAGCTACAACAAATGGAATTTATTTAATATAACACTAATAAGTTCATGTCAACATAAACATACATGTGAAGAAAGATGAATATCTGGTAAAACAAATTAGTAGTGCTTAGGCCAAGGACAAGAAATTTAATCATATCATAGACTTCCAAAAGCCTTGTAAGAAAGGTTTGAGTACCTTAACATGGACAAGTATAAGAAAATAATAAGTGTGAGAATGATTTTGTATGTATTATGAAGAAAGAATACACTGGATTTATACAGGAAGGTTAATGCTATAAAAGGAAACTAACCTATTGTTAAACTTAGAATCAGGGCACTAATCATATCTACAGCTAATGAAATCACACACACGTATCATATCTTTAACACTCCCCCTCAAGCTGAAGCATAGATGTTAATCATGTCCAACGTGTTATATAAATGATCAATCATAACCCCATTAAGAGCTTTTGTAAATATGTCTTCCAATTGTTCTCCAGTTTTCATATATCATGTCGAAATCAAACCTTTCTGGATCTTTTCACGAGCAAAATGACAATCGATCTCAATGTCCTTCGTTCGTTCATGGAGACTGGATTTAAAACAATGTGAAGTGTTGCTTGGTTGCCACGCCATAATTTGGCTGGAATTGAGACTTTGAGATCCACTTCAGTGAGAAGCTGATATTTTTATATTATTTCAGATGTGGACTTAGTCATAGCCTTATATTTTGATTCTGCACTTGACAGTGAGACAACATTTTGCTTCTTGCTCTTACATGAGACCAAATTTCCTCCAACAAAAATACAGTAGCCTGAAATAAATCTTCTATCTTCCTTTAACCCTGCCCAATTAGTATTTGAAAAGCATTCAATCCTAGTATGACCATGGTTGCCATATAGGATTCCTCGTCCGGATGCACTTTTCAAATAGCATAAAATTTGCTTTATAGCTCTCCAGTGATCAATCGTTGGAGATGACATATATTGACTTATTACTCGGACTGAATAGGCAATATCTGAATGAGTTACAGTGAGGTAATTCAATTTCTCAACCAATCTTCTGTATCTCTCAGGATTTTCAAATAACTCATCATCTTTTGTAAGTTGTAAGTTAGGAGCTATTGAAATGCTACATGGCTTAACCCTCAATTTTTCTATCTCAAATAATAAGTCAAGAATATACTTCATTTAAGATAAAAAGATACATTTCTTATTTCTCATCATCTCAACACTCAAGAACTATTTCAGTACTAATAAATCTTTTGTGTGAAACTAATTATTAAAAAAAGAAAAGATTTAAAAGATGAAATACCTTCAATGTCAATACCAGTAATGACAATATAATCGATATAAATAAACAACAAAATAATCCTAACAACAGACTGTTTGTAAAAGACATAATGGTCTTACATACTCTTTTTCATGCCAAACTCTTCAACAACCTGACTAAACTTTTCAAACCAAGCCCGAGGAATCTGTTTCAAGCCATACAATGATTTTCGAAAATGGCAAACCTTTCCATACCCCCCTGAACAACATAACCCAATGGTTGCTCCATATACACCTCTTCTTAAAGATCACCATGAAAAAAATGCATTTTTTATATCTAACTGATGCAAAAGCTAGTAATAGGTAGATGCCATTAATATGAATAATCTGACAGAAATAAGTTTAGCAACAGGAGAAAAAGTGTCAGAGTAATCAATTTCATAAGTCTGAGCATAGTCTTTTGCAACAAGTCAAGCCTTCAATCTAGCAACAGATCCATCAAAATTAACTTTCACTGTGAAAACCCATTTACATCCAATAGCCTTCTTTCCTGCAGGTAAATTTACTATATCCAAAGTACCATTAGTATCTAAAGCATTCAATTCATCTATCATTCCAACACGCTAACCAGGATGGAACAATGCTTCATGAAGAGTTTTTGGAATAGAATTTGAATTAAGAGACACAACAAAAAAAAAAACAAGGAGACAATGCATTATATGAAACAAAAGAAGAAATAAAATAAGTACATTGACGTTTACGTTATGATGAGCAATGAAAAGGTCAAGATCATCTGAAAATGAATCAGTATTATCTGGAAGTGAATCTAATGGCGAAGAAAAAACTGGTGCAGAACATGTCTTTGGAGGCTTTGGGGGTGGTGGAGCTGGTGGTATTGGTGGTGTTTCAGAAGTTGAAGTAGAGACAATATAGACCAATAGATCATCATCATCATCCTCTTGACTTGGATAAACAGGAGACTGGGAATAAAAATGAATATGTTCCTGAAATGTAACATCAACTGACACTAGATACTTGTTAAGAATAGGACAGAAACAACGATACCCCTTTTGTACACGAGAACATCGCAAAAAAATACATTTTAAAGATTTAAAGTCCAATTTTGTTATATGAGGACGAACATCACGTACAAAACAAGTACTACCAAATATGCGTGGTTCAACAAGAAACAAAGATTTATTAGGGAATAAGACACTATAAGGAGGCTCACCATTGAGGACGGTGAAAGGCATTCGATTGATAAAAAAGCAAGCTGTAGAAACAGCATTAGCCCAAAATTGCTTAGGGATTTTTGTTTAAAACAGAAGTGCTCGAGCTGTTTCAAGGTGTTTGTTTTTCCTTTCAACTACACTGTTCTAAGAAGGTGTATCAACACAAGAGATTTGGTGCAAGATACCATTCTGGAGCATGTAATTTTGAAAAGCTTCAAAGAAGTATTCTTTTGCATTATCACTCATCAGTGAATGCAAAGAAGTATTAAACTGTGTTTTTACTTCAATATAAAAGCTTTAAAGTGAGATGACAGCTCAGAATGATTTTTCATAAAATAAATCCAAGTAATCCTAAAAAAATCATCAATAAATATAACGAATTATTTAAAACTAGGTTTGAACATAATAGGACATGGACCCCAAACGTTTGAATAACTAATTCAGAAGGAAAACTAACTTTTTTATTAAGCCGGGGAAGAGATGATAACCGATGATGTTTAGCAAATTGACATGACTCACATTCTAAGAAATATCATGAAATTGAAGGCACAATTTTTTTTAATGAAGCGATGGATGGATGACCTAACTTGCAGTATGCATCGAATGGAGTGACCATACCTGAACAAGCAAGGGCTGTCGATAATGGAAAATCCAAAATAGAGACCTCAAGATTCACGCCCTTTACCGATTATCTTCCCCTTCACCCGATCTTGAAAAATACAATAATCAGGCTCAAATATGACACGACAATTTAAAACTCAAGTAATTTTACTCAGAAATTAAATTGAATGTGAATTTTGTTAGACACAAAACAGATGACAAGGGCAACGATGGAGTTATTTTAACAGAAACAGAACCAGAACCTAAAACACTAGTACTACAGTCATCTGCCATTGTGACACTAGAAGGAGAATTATGTGATCAGCAAAAGGAAAAAATGTCAAGATTACCTGTCATATGATCTGAGGCACCAGAATCAATAACCCATTCTGAATTCGAAGAGGGTGTATTGGTTTTACCTGGTTTAGTAATGTAGCTCTAGGATGAGATGAACATTAATGCTTTTTGATATTCGAAAAATTTAGTGTACTCGAATGCAGGTACTTCAAAAACCTTAGAAGCCATATTTCGTTCAATCTCAACCATTAACGCTCAAACAACTCATAAAGCTTAAAGTCACCCAAACTCCAAAACAAACAAAACCAGAAAAGTCAAACAGTTGCAATACCTCCAAAAATACAATGCTGAAAGGGGAGCAAAGAAGAAACAGATGCGATAAAGCCAACAAACCCAGAAAGTATCTGCACAGGGACGTCAGGATAGAGGAGTCGACGTCGGAGGAAAATATCAGGTGGTGAAGGGATATCATACGCGCCGACGCCTAAAAAAGAGGCAAATCTCTTGACGGCACGTGACACTCATGCGCAGTTCTTCCGGTAACCGGACTCTCCAGAAATGACGATTAGCGGGCGGCAATTCTCTCTAGGCAAACGGTGTGAATTCACTACCTTGCACACCCGTCACCAAACTTCGAACCTCTCTGTTCGTTGGACAAAGACAGAAACGCAGCGACAAAAAAAAACTTCTACACACCAGGGCAGAAGAAATAACCCAGAAACGAAGGTATTCAGAGAGAAATAGGCTCTAATACCATGTGAAAGAATGATTTTGTATGTATTATGAAAAAAAGAATACACTGGATTTATACAGGAAAGTTAATGCTATATAAGGAAACTAACCTACTGTTAAGCCTAAAATCAAGGCACTAATCATATCTACAGCTAATAATTTCATACACACATATCATATCTTTAACAATAAGAAAACCTAAGATGACATGGGAAGAAGAAGTACATGGAAAGATATACCAATGCTAAGTCTTTCTAAAGGAGCGATGCAAAATCAAGAGAAGTGTAAAAAAGGGATCCACAAAGCCCAAATAGCTTGAGGTTAAGGCTTAGTTGCTGCTGTACTTGGGTCAAGAATATGACAATTGACATGTTAAATTTGCCTGTTGGCAAGCTTAAAGGAGAAAATCAGTCACTTACAACCCAAATCCTACAATAGGGCAGAACCTCATATTTTTTTAATATAAAAGACCAAAATGAAAATCACATTCCAAATTTCTTCCATTTTCTCATCCTCTTAAAAAGAAAATAAAAAAAAAGAAACTTCCATTTAAATTACAACTAAAATACAGTGGTAATTGATGGGTCATGTCAACCTCCTTAATCACAACACCAATAAAGGCATTTAATATCTATCCATCCATCTAATTAATACAAACAAGGATCCTAGCACCAGATATATCACTTTCCCATTTCGTTCTTCTAAAACTCCTATATTAACTTTTTTTGCCACCTTAGACAAATTCACAACCATATTCATAACAACAGTTAGCTTTAATGCAGACCCAAAAAATGGTAAGACTCTAGCATTAAAACTAGATATATGAAGCTAGGCATAAAAGAATTAGCATACCCGAGTATTAGATACAAGATTCTCAACTACACTTTTTTGTTGACCGAGTTGAGCTCTTAAGGAATTTGCATTATCCTGCAAGAATCAAAACAAAATAGTTTAGTTTCACAAGGACTCCTTATAACATATTTACCTTTACCTAAATCTGCAATCACATCATCATGATGCATGCTAATCACAAAACAAACAATAAGTAACAAGTTCCACAGTTATTATTTTAAAGGTAATAAGAATTGACTAAAAAGTGGAGCCTTAAGCAAAGGGGAACTCCCAAGTACACAATGGCCATTTAATTAGCTCCCCCTAATTCAATTATATTTTGCAATTTTCATCAGAAGCTATGATATGCATGCAGGTCCTAGCAATGTGACAAGATTCCTCCATTGATCACATTCTACTCTCATTGAGATCAATACATAACAAGTAAGAATGAAGACTTGGACACCATGTGCAAATATCCAAGCACTAAATAGAACAAAACAATTTAGCCACTCATGAGATCTTTCAATGCATGGAACAGATGACCATACTGTTTTCTATCAGAAAGAGTATCTCCAGCTTCATTATTTATTAAAGATAAAAATCTAAAGAAAATAATGAATGTCCATAACAAGCGTAGAAATGCAAAAAGGACTACCATAAAATTCTGCTAAATTATTTTTTAAATAATAAAAATATCAAACTTTGGACATATATTAAGGAAAAAAAATTCAGAAAGACACACACTTACAGCATAAGATTTACATCTCTTAAGAGCTTCACGTGCAAGATCTTCTTCTCCCTTTTGAAGAGTAAGTTGTGCTTTACGGTACCTACATGGGATTTTGAAGTGCAAATAGCATCTCATTGCAACCACAATACTATAACTCTGAACTTCTCTTATTGAGAGTAATAAATCAGATGCACCAACTGGGGCTAGTGACAATTGGGAATGTAATTAAGAAAAGTCATACGTTTAACATCCAAGGTGTCATCTAGATCAAAATAATTTAGAAAATAAATTTTTTTTTTCACCAATCCTCAGAAGCTTGTTCTGCAGCTTTGCACTTATTCTCCAATCGTTTTTGAGATGCCAATACCTAGATTGAACATAAAAAGGACTACCATTATAAGAAAAAAAAAAGGAATGATAAAACCCAACGATGCAAAGTATATTCTGACTGTCAATATCATTCCATAAAGTTTGTGCCCTGCCTTTTCAATGTTCGAGGTAAACAATTATTTTGCAGGAAATCAAAACAGAACAGAATAAAACTAAAACAGGAAAAACAAATGAAGAAAACAAGAAACAAAAAAAAAAAAAAAAGAAACCGGGGGAAAAGACAAAAGGAATGAGGATGCAAGATCATGATGCTTACTTGTGCTGTGGCCTGGCGCATTTTTGTCAAGTCATCATTCATTTCAAGTACTGTCTGATCTAGAATTTTCTCCGGATCTTCAAAACCACTTAAGATAGCATTGGCATATGACTGTAATTAGGAGAAAGGAAAATCATTTTACTTGTCAAAGATAGTATAACTTCAATCACTAGTCCAAATGACCACATACAGGATACAAATGTGCAATATAGGAGACAATTTCCACTCACCTTGACAACTCTTGCAAACCGATCAAAAAGGTTCATACGAGTGCCAAGAGCACCACCATCGTGTCTATAACAATGGGACCTAGTAGATGAACTTGTCCTTAGTGTAGAAACTTTAAGATGTCTAACTGCAAAATAAAGAAAAATAAATAAACAAATTTGATCCAAAACAGAGTAACACCAGTTGAAACATGCAAGGAGAGTCACACAATCACATAGCATACAAGTATGTGCTTGTAAGAGAGAGGTATTTCTAGCAAACCAACCAATAAGACACTGGCATTTTGTAGGATCATTTGAATATGTTTGAGTATTTAACCAAAGTCACAATTGATTACATATTTCAATTAAATGATTTTACTGAATACCATCTAATGTTAAGTTTCCATTCCGGCTTATTAACTCAATAATAGAAACTTATGAGCATATTTCATAGTATTGAACTGCACTTAGAGCTAAACCCTTACTTTCCTTTTACATGGCATTATCTACAGGCCGTAACCAATTTCACTCAAAAACAGTAATTGAAAAAAAAGTCTACTAACCCTTTCATCCTCTCACAAAATGAATTTCACATACTTTCAAATTTTAGTTTCCTGTAGCTTGTTCCATTCTCAGTCACATTAACTCTATCAATCTTCTGCCTCATAAATTGCATATAAGTTTAGCTCTAGTGTTTTGCGAAAATTGCATATAAATTGCATAAGGGAGACACATGACAAAATTAGCGATAATAGTGGTTAGCAAAGGAAAGACGGTACCTCCTCCATTGAAAAACGAGGTCGTGAGATGTGGCCGCTTGACCATACAGACAGTGTTGCTGCTAGCGGAGGTTGAGGAAGCAGAGGAATGGGGCGGTGGCACAGGTAAGGTCAATCCTGTAATTATATGCGACTTTGAGGCCATTTTCGCAAGCAAAAGAGAATCGAGTTTCGATTGCTCTCGCTTATCAGAAAGAGCTGAGAAAATCTATTTTCTGGATAGAGGAGTTGAGACCACTAGGATCACTTGATTTGATTCGCTTTCCGTTTCCTTTTCTTTCCTTTTTTTTTTTTTTAATTTAATTTTTGCTTGATGGCTGAATTGGGCCGGGTCATTCATGAAATCAGGGTTGGGCATTTTAAATTTCACATTCTACACATCTTTTAAAAAATAAATATTAATATTTAATTGTTAAAGTTTAATTAAATTAATTATTCTTTCTATAAAAAAAAAAAAAAGCTATTTGGTTCTCTTATTTTAAATGCACTATAAAAATCCTAAATTTAAGTTAAATTAATTATTTAATTTATTCATCTTTTATTTTAAATTTTTTTTAAAAATTAACTACTAAGATAGTATTTGAACTATATAATAATCATTAAAAATTGAGATTGATAAAACATTGAACATAGAACAAAAAAAATTTGTTAAAATTTTTTTTGACATTTGCACTGGTAAAATATTTAAAAATTATTATTTTATATAATATTTTTAAATTTTTTTATAATTTAAAATTTTAAAAAACTTTAAATATTTTAATTGATTTACCTAAAAAAGAATTGTTTGTGCCTAAGTCGATAATGAGAACTCAGTTAAGATATTTTTATCCTTTGAATATTTTCAGTAATGGATCACTCGTCTCAATTTAGATCAAAATGAATACATAGAAATGGGATTTTTTTTTTACCTTTTTATATTTATGTGAGACAAAGCCAAACAGTATAATATTTGTGGTCTTTTACAAAATATGATGTAAAAATAATACAATAAGGAAATAAAAATTAGAATAACCTATAGATAAGTGTCTCTGATACTGGGCTGACATCATCATTGACCATCGTGCTCGGAGCTCTGGATGGTGCTTCTTTTTCTAGATATAGGTTGTGAAGTCACTAGAATTTCTGAAGCTAAGGATGGGTGGTATATGGGCTTCCTTTGTCAACCATCTTCTCTAAGGGTGGAGATATAGGTGGATATTGTCACTCTTGGAGTGAAACAGCTGCAGCCGATGGAGGATTAGGGTTTCTGTAAAGTTACTTTTTTTGTCTAAAAGAGTCATCGCCCTCCTTCCGGAAAAGTTGATTGCATTTTATAGTTACCTAGGATTTCTGCCCTAAGGAATTGATGGACTTGGGCTTCAAATCAGCTAAAGCCTAGCTTGTTTTATTATTTATCAAGGCTTGGATTCTACTCGACCTAGGGAAGAAGCCAAAGCCTCCTTATTGGGCATGGGCTTTCATTCAAGGACTCAGCTTGGGCATTGGGGTCTTGTTAAAGGGCTCTGACTGATTATCCAAGGGGCTTTTGTATACAGGGCTTGTATGCATCAGTTTGACCTCTTTTTCCTCTAAGCATGAGTTCAATGGGCCAGTGTCAACAATGCCCCATACATCCTTAGGCGATGATGCTTTACTTAACTAGGCTAGGGATGCACCTACACCTGCCTCCTTTACTCGACTGAGGACTAGTCCTACAACATAGTTATAATATCGGCCTGGGTTAGGACCTTGTGTCAAATCTTCTATCCTTTCAGCTTTCAATCATTTTAACACTTATCGTTTTAGCTTCTTCCCGCCCTTATTTGGCACCAAAATCTTGCCTCGAAAATCTGAAAGGTCACCTCATTAATGGTGGAGCTATGTATTCTTCTTCTTTAACCATTTCTCCTCACATTGCCACAAATCATCCAGAACTCCAGGGACTCCGTGACCAAAATTTTCCCAGGTAAATTTTTCTTTTTTTGGCCATAGATCATTTTATTTTTTTCTTTTATCGATTAGGGTTTTGATCCATTTTTCTTTTATTAGTTTTGGACAGCTCCCCACTTAAAATAAAAAATGACCAAGTCTTTAAAACCCACCTGACCAGTCAATCTAGTGGAGTCCCATTAATATCTATCTGACTCCGAAGAAGTAATCAGCTAGGTAATTGTTCCTTACTTGCGTGGTTACGCTTTAGGCCCATGTTGTGACCATATCCGGAAACCATCCCCTAGTTTTTGTATGAGGAGAGTTGCCCACCTAGATTTAGGTCCCTCAACCTTACTACTTCCTAGAATAGGGCTCACATGGTTAGAGCTTAGCCCCTAGTGAGTAGGGATTTCCAGTCTTGGTACGATAAAATGAAATTCACCTACCATATGTTAGCAGTGTATACCCTAAAGTCTGTACTTTATATATATTTGTAATCTTCATCCATTAATAACTATTGATATATATATGTTTTCATTTAATGATTAGTTTCATTTCAGTGTATTACATATATATGTTCCTTAAGTTCTATGTAAGAGAATCTATTCTCAAAGAGTTTGAGAATTTAGTGACAGATTCTTTTTGTCATAGACTTTAAAGATAGTTCATGGTCATAGGATTATTGGTAGGAATGTCATTAATATAGAGAGATCGTCACCTCTATTGTCATCCATGAAAAGTATGAGATACTTATTAGTATGGAGATAGTGAGTCTCACACTATAGACATGTGATGTCTGACAACATGTGGACACTCATGAGATGAGTAAGTCGAACAGTGACATTAGATGATAGACACATGGGTTTTATCTACTAGTCAATGTCTAATCATCTAGATTATAATTGTGCATATAATCCTTAAACTTGAGGTGACATGTTATCTGACGTATTTGTGGCTATGGTTTGTTACTACTTACATACCGATACTAGTCACGTATTGGTATATAGCATGTGGTGGTCATAATCAGTGGTATGTTGGGATAAGTGGTTAACCAAGAAAGAATTCATTAACTTGGGTAACCAAAGAAGGCATCTTTTGACTTCTGGTTCTTCTTGATATGCAAATCTTTGATCAGAGTGGATAAGGTTCACTCGAAAGAGTTTCTAGTTGGAACTGATTTATCGAGAACTCATACCGGATAGAAGTCATATGATCTAGCATATAGGGTTTGACTTCTTCCATGGCCCTAGCTGAGATTGGGAATCCATAATGAAGGGATTTGAG